>SJYC01107302.1:0-13249 GCA_006408675.1 Madoqua kirkii | reverse complement strand
AGGAAATGGCAACCCACTCCAGTATTCCTGCCTGGAGAATCCCATGGATGGAGGAGCCTGATAGGCTACAGTCCATGGGGTTGCAAAGAGTCGGACACCACTGAGCGACTTCACTTTCACTTTCTTTTTTAAACACTGTATCATCTCCTAAAACGTTTCCCAGTGTAAAATATCAAAGACATTCATGCTTCAGCAAAGCTCAGTAGAGAGCTAATGTGTACAGATATTAGTAAGACAGCAGAGGGGGAAAAAAGGAGGATCCACTCAATGAATATTCTGGTGCTGATTTAACTAAAAGCAGCTCTCCTGACAACATCTCTAAATGAAGGCCGCAGCTCAGCCTCTCAGTGGAACTGGACACTGGATTCCACATCTGCCGTCACTATACTATGCAGTGGCCTCTATTCAGAATAACAGACTCCAGCACTTGTCACTTGGCACCAACATTTCAGTCCCTTGTTGTCCAGTGAGGCACATCATTTTGCTCTCCAGAAACAGAAACACAATGAAAAGGACCCCTCAGCCAAATATGTAATTGTGGTCCCTTGAAAAAGCATGAAGATTCTGGCAATTAGTAAATTCTACATGACAAGAATTATTAACTGCCTTGGATGCAGCCAACACACTTTTGGTAAACAGTTTTAACGGACCAGTCACAATACCCCATTCAACCTTATTTTGACAACACTGTAATTTACGCAATCGAGGTTGGCAGTGGACTAATAGGTCAGGCCAGCCACAGGCTGTGATTATACCTTCCCAGGAACAGCAGGGAAATACCCTGGCGTGTTATTGATGTGTTCACATGAATCAGTGCAATAACAGCAACACGCCTATATTAAGTTGTAGAGGCTTTCTTTGCATGTACACCTTTGTCTTTCTTTTGTGGGGAGTCCTAGCTCTCCCACTTGATTAGCAGTTATTACAATAAAGGAACTATATCTTCTTTTATTTCCACCCACCTGTTCCTGAGAGTATTATGTACAGAAGTAGAAGCTAAATAAGGGCCTTCCAGGGGATGCAAATGGTAAAGTGGTGCAGGAGACGTAAAGATGTGGGTTCATCCCTGGATCAGGAAGATCCCCTGGAGGAGGGCATGGAAACCCACTTCAGTAGTCTTGCTTGGAGAATCCTACCGATAGAGGAGCCTGGCAGGCTACAGTCCATAGTGTCGCAGAGTTGGACTTGACTGAAGTGATTTTTCATGCATGCATGCAGAAGTGAAATAAACCTAAATTGTGACTTTCAGCTAATGAAATAGTTTTGGAAATACAGTTATCAAAATGGTTGCATTCAAATGAGAATTTTCTGCTTTCAAATAGTTATCTTCAGAGATGGTACCTTTGCTTATACAAAATTTTGAATTCTTTTTCTTTTAATAATCGTATATTGTCAAATGAACAGTTTTGATATCTGCAGCTGGTCAGGAGAATTCTGTGTAGAAACTAAGTGTCACATAGGATCATTCATTCTCAGTGGGGGCAATGAAGACTGGTTCTGGGGTGGAGTGAGTTAAAAAACCTCACCCTCTTTATGTATAAAGCACAGATATATACATAGTACATAAATAGATACATAGTATATCTATCCTATGATTATGTATTATATAATTCTTTCATATGAAATGTTCAGAAAGGCAGATCTCTGGAAATATGAAGTGGATTAATGTTTGTCTAGGGCTGGGGAATGAAGGTAGGGACCTGGGATAATGATTAATGCATGCAGGGTTTATTTAGGAGGTGATGAAAACATTCATAAATTACTGTGGTAATGACTATATAACTCTGTGAATATACTGAAGGTCATTTGTTTGTATACTTTCAATGGGTGAATTTTATGGTATGTGAATTATATCTCAACACACACACACACACACACAAACCACTTCCCTCCTTGAAAATAAAGTCATGATGGAGGAAGACAATCAGGAAAGAGCCTCTAAGAAGGCACTTAAGAAGCCATTTCCTTCTCCAAGTGATCTTTCTGACCCAGGGGTTGAACCCAGATCTTCTGCATCACAGGCATATTGTTTACTGTCTGAGCCACCAGGGAAGCCCATTGGGAAAAAAAAAAAAAAAAGAGAGAAACACTGCCTTGGATCAAAAGGTGAATTTTATCTTAAATCTCTGTATTCCCAGTTCAGACATCCATGATGAGAATTCATCCTCAATTAGCCTGAACAGTTCTTGGGTTAATCCTACCTAAGTCAGGCAATATCCTCTGGGCCTCATCTCTACCACTGGGTAGAGTCTGGAATTAGTTTTGCTGCCCAGAACCTGGTCTCTAAAAGCAGTGGGGCTGAGAAAAGATTTTAGAAGAGACACATATTATGGGAATCAGGAATCATGGCTGCCCTGCAGAAGTCATATTAGAAACAGTCTCCTAAAAACTCAGTTGCTTGAGATTGCTAGAACACCCTAGAGTCTAACTCAGTGTTGCAAGGTAAGTTCTCAAGGAGTCAGACTCTGAGGTGTTTAGCTAGCATGGCTTTTATTAGGAAGTACTCTGGAAATCAACTCCTGTCAGAAAGAGGGGAAGGAAACAGGATACAGCCTAGGGAAGATGGTGCCATGGTGCAGGCCTGACAACAGGTTTAGCCAGCCTCAAGAGAAGATCTGGTCCTGGGATAGCCCTCCAGAGTTGTCCCAGCAGCTGAAAATAAGCCCTTTACTTCTGAAAATGCATCTGGGTGGTACATCATAGCATTCTCCCAACTCAGGTCCCTGACTTCAGACTATACTACAAAGCTACAGTCATCAAAACAGTATGGTACTGGCATAAAACCACAAATCTAGATCAATGGAATAAAACAGGATGTCCAGCAATAAACCCATGCACCTGTGGTAACTTAATCTATGACAAAGGAGGCAAGAATATACACTGGAGAAAAGACAGTCTCTTCAATAAGTAGGGCTGGGAAAACTAGACAGCTACCTGTGAAATAATGAAATTAGAACACTCCCTAATACCGTACACAAAAATAAACTCAAAATGGAGTAAAGACCTAAATGTAAGGCCAGATACTATAATACTCTCAGAGAAAAATATAGGTGGAATACTTTCTGACATAAATCACAGCAAGATCTTTTTGATCCACCTCCTAGAGCAATGAAAATAAAAGTAAAAATAAACAAATGAGATCTAATTAAACTTAAATTCTTTTGCACACCAAAAGAAACCATAAACAAAATGAAAAGGCAGTCTTCAGAATGGAAGAAAATATTTGCAAATGAAGCAACTGACAAGGGACTAATTTTCAAAATATACAAACAACTCATGTATCTCAATATATACATTTAAAAAATCCAATCTAAAAACCTAAATAAATTTTTCTCCAAAGAAGACATACAGATGGCCAAAAACACATGAAAAGATGCTCAACATCACTAATTATTAGAGAAATATGAATCAAAACCTCAATGAGGTATTACCTCACACAGGTTAGAATGGCCACCATCAAAAAATCTATAAAGAATAAATGCTAGAGAAGGTGTAGAGAAAAGGGAACCCTTTTACAGTGTTAGTGGGAATGTAAATTGGTGGATAAACACCAATTTTAAACAACTAATAACAAAAAATAACAAAATAAACAGCTACTATGGAGAACAGTATAGAAATTCCTTAAAAAACTAAAAATACCTCCATACAACCCAGCAATTCCATTCTTGGCATATATCCAGGGAAAACCAGAATTCAAAAGGGTGCATGCACCCTGATGTTCACTGCAGCACTAGTTACACTAGTGGGGACACGGAAGCAACCTAGATGTCCATCAACAGAGGACCAGATAAAGAAGAAATGGCACATATATACAATGGAATATTACTCAGCCATAAAAAGGAATGAAATGGTGCCATCTGCAGAGCTGTGGATTGATCTGGACATTGTCATGCAGAGTGAAGTAAGTCAGAAAGAGAGAAACAGATATCATGTGGTATTGCTTGTATGTGGATCTACAAAAATAATACAGATGAATTTATTTGCAAAGCAGAAACAGAGTCACAGATGTAGAAAACAAATTTATGATTACCAAGGGGGAAGTGGGGTGGGCTGAATTAGGAGACTGGGATTGACATATACACACTATGCATAAAATAGATGACTGTATACTACTGTATAACACAGGGAACTCTACTCAGTGCTCTGTGGGGACCTAAATGAGAAGGAAATCTAAAAAAGAGTGACTATATATAGAATATACCTAACTCACTTTGCTGCACAGCTGAATTCTTCTTGAGTTAGTACTTTATAAGCCTTGAAAAGCAAACTTATAATCAAGAGTCACTTTAAACACAAAGGTCTTATCCAAATGGATCAGATTATTCCTTTATCCACCAGACTTAATTCTAATCAACTTTCTGTGGCTTTCTCCTGAATCAAATATTTTCCATGTCTCTGATGGTGAGTCAGAGAAATGATGATGAATTCCTCTTAAGGAATTCTAAGATACTCTGGTCAATAGTAGCATTATTATGGAAACGATGCGGCTTCCCAAGGAAGCTCATAAGAAGTCAACAACCATCAGTATATTCTGGCCTGTTGGTTTTACAAAGTCACTTATTTTCAAGTCATTCCTTAGGTCACTGGCTGAAATACACATAGGGAAGCAGAGCAAGGGCCGTGGAGACTCCAGCACCCTTGGAGACAGCAGAGGTCTACTTCTACTACAGACTCTGGTAGCAGAAGCCCTGACAGTTCTAGGCCCCCTGGTGACCCAAAGAAAATGAAAGCCTGGAAGTATTTCATGATCTCCTAGCCTATGGACTTCTAGTCATACTTGGAGAATCAGATCAGATTAACTGTGGGGAAATGCAACTCTATTTGAATTTCTGTGACCAATAGGACACACCTCAAACCTTCATCAGGTCTGAATAGATGGATAATTTGAAAGGCTTCTCCAAGTGGCAAGTACATTGCCTATCATTCCAGTTAGAGTGACTCTCCTTTAGTTTTAGTCTGAAACATAAGTTCCAGTAAATGTTTGGCAAGCCAGCTCTTAGGGTAGATGGGAGAGCCTTGATTTGTTCCCAGTGGTTTAACAACGGACCAGCAAAAATTCTGAAGACTTTTCAATTAGCTATCGTGAGCCTGAGTATGTAAGATCCAGGTCATTCCAGGCAGGTAGCTATCGACCAGATGAGAGGAAGATCTTGTAAGAATGGAAAACAAGCAAGATAGGATACTGGGAGGTGGGAAATGCAGAAAACAGGCCCCCCGGTCACTTGGATTGGTTAATGAGGAGGTGTGTGAGAGGGCTGACGAAGCATGAATAACGCCGGTGTCCTTTTTAACCCCTGGGCTCACCTCACTCCAGTTGCCCACTGTCCAGTCTGATGGACATAGGATGTCTCTGTTGCAGGACACAAGGGTCTTGGGCTTCAGCAGATGCTGGCAGTCTTGAGCGGGGAGAGCCTGCTCATCCGAGCCCATGGTCTGGATGCACAGCACTGTCCGCTTCTTCTCTCCATGGGGCCCACATGTTGCCGAACATGCTTCCCACTCCCCTGCCCACCACCTGCAGACACACAGGGACATGTGAGAAAAGATCAGCCCGAGTTGATACACATGCACTTCAACCAGTGGGTAGAAATCCAGAGCAGAAACACTGATTACAGTGTTGAGAGGTCCCTGAAGATGTTTCAGCCCAGTAGAGGGCACTCTGCAGAAAGGGCCATGGCTAGCTTGTTCAATCACAGCTATGGAACTCCGCAGAACACTTGGCATAAGTACACGATAAGTAAGCACTTCTTTAAATGAAAAAACAACCCTCCCACCAAATCTCCTCTCTTCTCAGGCAAGTTTAAGCCTTACTCTCCACACCTGTTGAATGGATGTGACAATACTGACTTTAGTACTGACATACTGCTGCTGCTAAGTCGCTTCCATCGTGTCCGACTCTGTGCCCACAGACGGCAGCCCACCAGGAATCCCAGATCCCTGGGATTCTCCAGGCAAGAACAATGGAGTGGGTTGCCATTTCCTTCTCCAATGCATGAAAGTGAAAAGTGAAAGTGAAAACGCTCAGTCATAACCGACCCTTAGCGACCCCATGGACTGCAGCCCACCAGGCTCCTCCATCTGTGGGATTTTCCAGGCAAGAGTACTGGAGTGGGGTGCCATTGCCTTCTCCTACTGAAATACTAATTTATGTACAGTGTATAGTACACAGCCTGACATAATACAAGCTCAATCATTTGTAATTATAATTATTGTTTTAACTGCTGCTATTGACTAAAAGAACCCAATTAGAATCTAAGTCTCCTGGCTCCTAACTGAATATTTTTCTATTTCAATATGATGCACTTAATTAATTTTCAATTATGTAGAAGATGACAGTCAGGGGCGTTGTCATTCTCTCCCTTCTCCATCTCCTTCAGTCTACCTGTGAATATTCTCACTGGTCGCTTTAAAAGAAAAAAGTAGGAAAACAAGAAATGTATTAAATAAGATAATCTCTTGTTTTTTTGTCAGCTCGTCTTGATAAGTTGAATAGTTGAAACTGTTGGCTAAATTGATATTCTGGATTCTCTATGGAAAAATGAAGATGTGTGATTTTCCTCTACCTGCTATCATGGTTGATTGCCTCAAGGTTCTAGGATGCGGGGGCCTGTGGTTACACTAAAGTCACTTTTGAAACTGCCAAGGAACCCTCTTTGGAGCTGTCTCTTTTCCTCCTTCTTCATTATTGTCCAAATCTTCCTCAATATCAAATACAGAACAGGTGTCTTGACCCAACACACTTTGGGTCCACCATTGCTTAGATGTGTAGTCTGCTTACTCATACTTCCATGCAGGAATAAAATAGAATATTTGTTTTTCATGGGGAAACAGTACAACATGTGAATTCCTTTATTCTTGACTTTAAGGAAATCTTCCGACCTTGAGATAGTATCAAATTTTGAAGCAGTTTAAATTGTGTACTACTACTTATATCTACAAAATATTATATTTATTTGAGTAGAATTTCTTTGATTCTCATACTTTTAATCTCTGGTTAAAAATACTAGAATAAAGCTTTTCCTCAATTCTATTATATTCTTCAGTTAATAAGTAATGAAGATTACTTATTTAGTCCCTGGTATTTAACATCTTGCCTTGGGACCATATGATGTGACACAAAATAAATGTCCTCTGTGTTAATCTAATTACTCTGTTCTACCTCTGACATTTCTATGGGAGACCAGACACACTATCAAATAATCAAATGCCATTCTGGAAGGGCCTTAATGTGAGCTGACTGAAAGTCCAATTTATCTGGCTACTTACTACAAGGCTTTCAGCTATGTCACTAAAAGGTGATAGTAGACTTCCTTGTTTCTCTTTCTGAAGCTGCCTTCACAGACTCCTGGGGACATCTTGCATATGTTTGCTCCTAGTTTAAGATGAAATCCACCCTCTTTATTTCCCTGTAAAGTCTTCCAGCCCCAGGAGTCAGGAGCTATTGCCAAACTGTTCTCTGCTGTCCAGCTCATTCGTTTTGGTGTCTGTCATAATCCCACCTCTTCAAGGAGATTTATAAAAGAATCTTGTTTTATATTTATATTTATAGGAGATTTGTAACAGAAGACTGTTTCCATGCTCTGGGTGATAGCAGAGAAGCACAATATAACATTCCAAGAATTCAACAGGACAGAAGGCTCAGACTACACATTTATTCACCAAACCCCGCAAGGCAATCTTTCTCGTTTAATCAGAATATAATCAATTTAATCCAACTTTTTCCATTTTTGCTATTAATTTTTCTCTTGCCAGAATGTCCATATCTGTCACACTTAAAGTACAAGTGGATAACTGATCAAACATTGTGTCATACTGTTTTTTTTTTTTAATTATTTCTATAATCAGTCAATCTGAACATTTCAGGTACTGGGTAAAAGTCCTAAGGACCTGGCCTATATCAGTGATTCTCACTGTATCATCACTTGAGGATCTTTAAAAAGGTATCAGCTATCAGTTCAGGCCCCCTTGCTATATTGGATGGCCAGAATCTCTTGAGGTTAGGGCAAAGGCATCAGTGTTAAGAATATTTTGATGACTTTCATATGGAGTCAGGATTAAAAACCACTGGTGTTATGATGGGCTTCCCAGGTGGCATTAGTGGTAAAGAACCTGCCTGCAATGTGGGTGACATGGGTTTGATCCGTGGATTGGAAAGATCCTCTGGAGGAGGGCATGGCAGCCCACTCCAGTATTCTTGCCTGGAGAATCCCATGCACAGAGGAGCGTGGCAGGCTACAGTTCATAGGGTTGCACAGAGTTAGGCACAACTGAAGTGACTTAGCACACATGCATGGTGTTATGACATCAGATAAATGAATTTGATTGTTTATCTTGAAATTTTTTTCTATAAAGGACTCTGTAGATTTAGTATGCTATTAGGATAAAGATAAGTACAAAGATAGTAGTTATAAAAATTGATATTTTAAAGGAAATTTCTATTCTAAGCAAGAGTTTTAAATCATGAGGCATTCTTTTTGCACGAAAACCTACATGCAGCTGCCAGGCTGGAAAGACCTGTTATAAGAGTTTATGGAGCATTTAAATATACAGAGCATTATCACAGCTGGAGCCTGGCAGAAGTTTGCTTTCCTGTAAACCAAAGTTCAGAGAGAAGTCATAGAGAGAAGAAGACTCAAATGACCTCTTTCTGGAGTCAGATACACTTTCAATTCCAAAGAATTTCTTTCTTGACAGGCTACTCCATCCTGGGGTGTGCCATGCAAACTTTCATTCTGGAAGCCACTGATGATATAACACAGATTTCTTACATTAAGATTAACAGAAGCATTTTATTAAATCTTTTTAAAAAATCTGTCTTAAGTATCCATTTGGGAAAGAACACAGAAGGTCAAATTGGGTCTAGAAAAAAATTATTACTGAAGGACAATAATCTAGAAATAAAAAGATTAAATCTTGCATATGAAATCATTTTAGGAGCGGAAAGGACAGCCCTGAACAATGGTATGAACTTTTC
Organism: Madoqua kirkii; assembly: GCA_006408675.1. Lineage (NCBI taxonomy): Eukaryota > Metazoa > Chordata > Mammalia > Artiodactyla > Bovidae > Madoqua > Madoqua kirkii. The sequence continues at coordinate 4,275 of SJYC01107302.1, read as the reverse complement.
AGATAGGATGAAAATTAGGTGACAGGGGAAGATGTTACAACTTGAAATTCACATATAAGGAAACTACTGAACTAGTCTTTCAAAGACAAATAATATTAAGATAGCCATCGACATTTATTATTCTTTAAAAAAGCAAATTAACTTAATTTCCTTTCTTTAATACTCATGTGAGTTTGCAGGCATGATTTAGCTTTGAAGTTAGTTTCTGCTTGTTAATAACTTTTTCATTGTGTTTTAATGTGTGAGAAATATTTTAAACTTGGATTTCTGATTTCAGCACCTAAATGTGCTCATCCTGGGATCCTGGCCAACAGCACGATGTACTAGCACCAGCACAGAACACTCAGTAGCTTCATCCAGGTTCAAATCTAGACTCTACCACTTCGGCTAAGTGATTTGGGAAGAATCTGAGGACTTTAGTGTCTTCATCAGTGCAATGGCATAAAAGTGTCTACCAATCAGAGTTGCTAACATGAATAAATCACTTGGCAACATGGAAAAGGCTTGAAGTAGAGTGGGTTTTTAATTCGGAAATCATACTCCTTTGTATTTATCTAAAGGAGCTGAAAACTTTTTGTTCATACAAAACCCCACGTAGGGATGTTTACGGTAGCTTTATTCATAATTCCCAAAACTTGGATGCAACCAAGATGTCCTTCAGAAGGTGAATTGATAAACTGTGGTCCATCCAGATAATGGAATAATATTCATACAGAAAAGAAATGAGCTATCAAGCCATGGAAAGACATGGAGAAACCTTAAATATGTATTATTAAGTGAAAGAAGGCAATCTGAAAAGGTTATATAATGTATGATTCCCACTATCTGAAATTCTGGAAAAGACAAAACTATAAAGGTGGTAAAAAGACCAGTGGTTGCCAAAGGAAAGAGGGAGAGAGAACAGGCTGAGCATGGAGGATTTTTAGATAGAGAAAATACTCTGCATGGTAACATGACAATGGGTAATGTCATTATATATTTGCCAAAACCCATGGAATGTATGTCATCAAGAGTGAGAACCCTATGCTAAACTATGGACTTTGGGAAATTATGATATGTCAGTGTAGATTTATCAATAAATAAGTAAATAAAGTATAAGAGAAAAGTAAAACAGTAGGTTCTGAAAATTGTTAGTAACCTCTACCTCACTACCATCTGGGATAATATCTACCCTCTACCTCCTGAGTTTATAATGAATCTTTTGGGAAGCTGAAACACAATAATAAATAAGAAGGACTTCTATAAATTATCCATTATGTTGGAATATTTCATGAAATTCTATTTAACTTATCATATGCTACTTTAGTGGAGTAGAAAATGGTAACCCATTCCAGTATTCCTTTTTAAAAAAATTTATTTACTAAAAATTTATTTTAATTGGAGGATAATTACTTTACAATATTGTGATGGTTTTTGCTTGCCTGGATAATTTCATGGGCAGAGGAGCCTGGCAGGCTACAGTCCATGGTGTTGCAAAGAGCTGGACATGACTGAGCATACAACACAAGCTACTTTAGAACACATTTTCAGAAATTGTACCTGCTATGTGTTATATCTACTTAACATCTTCAGGAGTCAAAATCTCTGACCTTAGAGAGTCTTACCTATTTCAGCAAAATGAATTGCATAATAGAAGCACAACAGGTGAATTTGCTAGTTGTTACTTTTGAAAAAGACTTTAGTCCTGAGGCATTAAATAAACCAATACAGATACAGCAAAAGGAAGATGAATATATATATATATGTATATATATATATAATATGGGGACAAATAAATGTTAAAAAAGAACTTTCAATAAAGTTAGCTGCTACTGCTGCTAAATCACTTCAGTCATGTCTGACTCTGCACAGCCCCACAGATGGCAGCCCACTAGGCTCCTCTGTCCCTAGGATTCTCTAGGCAAGAATACTGGAGTGGGTTGTCATTTCCCTTCTCCAATGCATGTATGCATGCTAAGTCGCTTCAGTCATGTCTGACTCTGTGCAACCCTATGGACAGCAGCCCACCAGGCTCCTCTGTCCACTAGATTCTCTAGGCAAGAACACTGGCGTGGGTTGCCATTTCCTTCTCCTATAAAGTTAGCTATCAAGTAACCCATCCCATACACGTATCATAAATTTTAAACATAAATGTATGTATGCATGTAAGTATGTGTGTGTGGCCTTGGGTATAAAAACAAAACCAAAGGCAGACATTCTACTTTCAAGTTAAAAAAATGCTACTGGGATCTTTAATATCTCTCTCCAAAGGCTGTGCTTTAGCTTGAGGTCTGAACTGGGTAAATTCAGGCTTGATCTGCTACATTTACAATCTTTAAGGACTACAAGCTGGAGCCTAGGCATTAATCATGTATAGAAATTCAAGAAACTCAGACCTTGGGAAATGGATATCAGAGGGAAATCAAAACAAAAAAAATGCTACTCAACGATAAAAATTTTAAAAGAGTTGTCAAACTGCATATGCTTTGTTCTTCTTTAAGTATGATCTTCAAATTGTTTGGAGGGAATTGGAGGAAATTATGTTTCCAACACAACAGGAGAAACTGGGCATAGGATGTATTGTTTTCCTCCCTTGAAGTGCAGTGATGTACAGTGGCAGAAGCAGCAGCTACAAAAATGATCATCAGCTCCCCAAGAAAACCTGAGCACGGGAGGTCACACTTGTACTGAGTGGGACAGCACAGTGACCGCCGGGTAGCCTATTACCTATTTGTGGCCATCAGTACTTCCATTCTAGATGGTGATACCAGAGGCTCATTATTTTCTGAGAGGAGGCTGTGGAATCGGTCCATTTAAAAATTTTGTGCTGAATCTTTTTGCATCAGTGTACTCAGCTTAGGAGGCATTCCAGAGAAAAGCCCAAAATATCATTTACCTTGGAGCTTTCCAGGTGGCGCTGGTGGCAAAAAGAATCTGCCTGCCAGTGCAGGAGACTAGATGTATAAGATTTGGGTTTGATTCCTGGGTCAGGAAGATCCCCTAGAGGAGGCATGGCAATCCACTCCAGTATTTTTTTGCCTGGAGAAGCCCATGGACAGAGGAGCCTGGCAGACTACAGTCCACAGGGTTGCAAAGAGTCAAACATGACTGAAGCTACCTAGCATGCACATCGTTTACCTTGTTCTAACAATGCTGCTCTTAGAAATTCAAGCTAAAGCGATGTCAATTAACCAAAGAGCTCCAAAGAGGACAGGGGCCACGGACAGTGATCAGGTCCCTGGACCAGGAATCCAGATGCTTGACTGTGGTCCCAGCCCTGACAACACCTCTGTCTTGCTGGTGTACATGTCTCATATAGCTCCCTTGGCTGTAAGCTTCCTTAGGAAGTGACATATTTGCGCTATTTGTGCTGTTCCAAAAAATCCAGAGAAAGCTCTAGTTACTTACTTTCCAAGCTTTGGTGCTCCTATGACTTGGTGAAGAGATTGCCTCTCCTCTCCCTTGCTTTTACATTGTGCGTGCATGTGTGTGCTCAGCTGTGTCTGACTCTCTGTGACCCATAGACAGCAGCAGGGCAGGCTCCTCTGTCCATGGAATTCTCCAGCCAAGGATACTGGGATGGATTGTCATGCCCTCCTCCAGGGGATCTTCCCAACCGGGGATTGAATCTGCATCTCCTGCATTGGCAGGCTGATTCCTTACCATGAGCAACCCGGAAGGCTCCTGCTTTACATTATGCTGGCATTAATTAGCACACTGCTCGTGTTACTTTCCCAGGGCTGCTGTAAAACAAGCCACCACAACCTTGGTGGCAACACCAAAAGAAATCTAGTTTCTTACATCTCCGGAGGCCAGACAGACAAGTCAGCATTACCGGGATGAAGTGAAGGTGTTGGCAGCGCTGCACTCTTTGGAGGCTCTAGGGAAATCCATTCCTTCCAGCTTCAAGGGTGCCAGCGCTCCCTGGCTGGTGGCCTGTCACTCCAGTGTCTTCAAATCTTTCTGTTCCACCTTCATATTGTTTCTCCTGTGTGTGTGTGGTGTGAAGTTTCCCTCTGCTTCTATAAGGATACTCTGATGGAATTTAGGGTCCAAATCAATAATTCAGTGTAACTTGCCCCTTTCAAGACCCTTCAACTTAATTACATCTTCAAAGGCCCTTTCTCCAAATAAAGTAACATTTGTAGGCTCCAGGGACCAGGAAGTGGATATCGTGGAGGCTAGTTTTTAGCTACTACATGACTGCCTTCAGGGTCAACCTCCAGTCCCCAGGGCTCAGCCTGTATTACTTGGAATTCCTCTGTTGAGGCTCCTCCTGTGTCTACTAGGCTCCAG
>SJYC01107301.1:0-11522 GCA_006408675.1 Madoqua kirkii | reverse complement strand
ATGGCAATCCACTCCAGTATTTTTTTGCCTGGAGAAGCCCATGGACAGAGGAGCCTGGCAGACTACAGTCCACAGGGTTGCAAAGAGTCAAACATGACTGAAGCTACCTAGCATGCACATCGTTTACCTTGTTCTAACAATGCTGCTCTTAGAAATTCAAGCTAAAGCGATGTCAATTAACCAAAGAGCTCCAAAGAGGACAGGGGCCACGGACAGTGATCAGGTCCCTGGACCAGGAATCCAGATGCTTGACTGTGGTCCCAGCCCTGACAACACCTCTGTCTTGCTGGTGTACATGTCTCATATAGCTCCCTTGGCTGTAAGCTTCCTTAGGAAGTGACATATTTGCGCTATTTGTGCTGTTCCAAAAAATCCAGAGAAAGCTCTAGTTACTTACTTTCCAAGCTTTGGTGCTCCTATGACTTGGTGAAGAGATTGCCTCTCCTCTCCCTTGCTTTTACATTGTGCGTGCATGTGTGTGCTCAGCTGTGTCTGACTCTCTGTGACCCATAGACAGCAGCAGGGCAGGCTCCTCTGTCCATGGAATTCTCCAGCCAAGGATACTGGGATGGATTGTCATGCCCTCCTCCAGGGGATCTTCCCAACCGGGGATTGAATCTGCATCTCCTGCATTGGCAGGCTGATTCCTTACCATGAGCAACCCGGAAGGCTCCTGCTTTACATTATGCTGGCATTAATTAGCACACTGCTCGTGTTACTTTCCCAGGGCTGCTGTAAAACAAGCCACCACAACCTTGGTGGCAACACCAAAAGAAATCTAGTTTCTTACATCTCCGGAGGCCAGACAGACAAGTCAGCATTACCGGGATGAAGTGAAGGTGTTGGCAGCGCTGCACTCTTTGGAGGCTCTAGGGAAATCCATTCCTTCCAGCTTCAAGGGTGCCAGCGCTCCCTGGCTGGTGGCCTGTCACTCCAGTGTCTTCAAATCTTTCTGTTCCACCTTCATATTGTTTCTCCTGTGTGTGTGTGGTGTGAAGTTTCCCTCTGCTTCTATAAGGATACTCTGATGGAATTTAGGGTCCAAATCAATAATCAGTGTAACTTGCCCCTTTCAAGACCCTTCAACTTAATTACATCTTCAAAGGCCCTTTCTCCAAATAAAGTAACATTTGTAGGCTCCAGGGACCAGGAAGTGGATATCGTGGAGGCTAGTTTTTAGCTACTACATGACTGCCTTCAGGGTCAACCTCCAGTCCCCAGGGCTCAGCCTGTATTACTTGGAATTCCTCTGTTGAGGCTCCTCCTGTGTCTACTAGGCTCCAGCCTCAGCTCATCTCCTGTCTGTCAGCCTCTGGACTCTGACTCCAGTATCCATCTCCTTCTAGCACTGGTTGTATCTTATAGGATGACCTTCAGCTAGAAAATTCTGGTAGTTAGAGTGCAGAGATAGGTAAAGATAACCACCCTTATGGGAACTGAATTCTGAAAATAGTGAGGCCAAGACTTTAGTTACAGGTGAATAAAAAAATGTCAGATATAGACTGATGACTCTTTTCAGAGTAAGTGAGTGAAGTCACTCAGTCGTGTCCGACTCTTTGCGACCCCATGGACTGTAGCCTACCAGGCTCCTCTGTCCATGGGATTTTCTAGGCAATACTATTGGAGTGGATTGCCATTTCCTTCTCCAGCAGATCTTCCCAACCCAGGGATTGAACCTGGGTCTCCCACATTGTAGACAGATGCTTTACCATCTGAGTAGCTACCAAATCCACTGTCTTCTCTGACTATGCTGCTTTTATCCCCATCTTTCTCTTGGTCTCAGCAGGTGAGCACCTGCATCATCTTTTGGTGCCCACCTAGCACAAGGCTTGCTTTGCCTTAGACACAAATCAAGTGAGGGGAGATGTGCATGCCTGTCTTTGAGGGGTCTGCTATATGTTGACCCACTGCAGCCTTACAGCTAGTCAACCTTGAGTTTTAGGAGCTCTGCCTGAAGCCAGGTACCAGAGACATAGCTTTTATTATATCACAAAATCACTGTGCTCAGTACATGTAACTGTAACATGGTTATCATTGCCATCATACCTCTCGTGGGAAAAATGAATGTTTAACAAAGATTTGCCAGTAATATTAAGGAAGGCCCAGGTATTCTAAATAAAATAATAAAAATGTCCCTGAACCCTAGGGCCAAAGTTGGACTCAGGAACTAAACAGTTGTGGTTTTAAGAAGATAGCCACTCACCAGAAAGGGTGGCATTGAAAAGTGAGGCGAGCATCCCAGGGTGTGTGTGGTGGTTGCAGCGGGTGAGGGCAAAAGGAAGTGGCTAGGGAGAATCATTGACTTTGATGGAGATAAATATGATGGAAGCATGTAAACTCCACAAAGGAACAGGCTATTGATGAGATAAAGCAAGCCATAAGAAAGAGTCCTCTTTCCAGGCTCATTCTTCCCTGAGAAGGATCTATAGAAACTGCAGTGATTACATACGAAACCTAGTGGGGCCTGATCCTCCCCTCAAGTCCCTAGCTCTTCCCAGTGAAAGAGTTATGAGAGGGACTTCCCTGGTGGTCCAGTGTAGAAGGTGTGGGTTCAAACCCTGTTTGAGGAACTGAGATCCCACATGCCTTGTGGCCAAAATCCAAAACCTAACAAAGGCAACATTGTAACAAACTCAATAAAGACATCAGGTAGAGCCACAGCGAGGGGAGGAGACAGTGGTACCTCTGTCCTCTCTCGATGGAGATGGAGTCCAGCTCTGAACCTCACCGCCCACCTTCCATCCAGAAAGAAACCCCAGAACTGGACAGAGAATCAGCCTGGCTCTGAGAGGAGAACACCCTGGCCTCTGGGACCTCCCTGCCTGAGACCAGAAGAAACTGACGCTGTCTGCCTTAGCTGAGCTGTCTAGATGCTTCTTTTTGACCTAGTTACTTGGCATTTATCCCATTCTTTCAGCTCTTCTTTAGAATTCTGCCTGTCACTTGGTAAATTTATTATGCCAACCAGTCCCCTCCTATTAAACTAAACTCTTCTTAATGTGTTTTCTTGGGACTGGAATGAATGCCTGACGGGATCTGCAAATGAAATACATCTCTGTTTATGGACACGAGGGAATGAAAACACTCCCCACAGTTAATTCTTTCTTTCCTTCCCTCCCTTCTTTTTTCTTTTTCTTTCTCTCCCTTACCCCTCTTTCTCTCTCTTTTTAACAAACACCCCTCATAATAACATCCCAGCCACCTTCTATAAACTTGACTCTATATGAATCGGAGCAGGTGAATACCTCTATTAACAGCAGTTCTCAACCAAGCGTGATTTTGCCCCCAGAAGACATTTGGCAAAGTTTGGAGACATTTATGGTTGTCACAACCTGGACGGGGAAGATGAAATGCTACAAACTTCTAAATGGACACAAGGCCAGGGATGCTGCTAAACGTGACAGCCCCCAACAACAAAGAATTATCCAGCCGCAAATATCAACAGTGCTGAGATTGAACAAGCCTGATCTATAAGTCCACTTTTCAAAGCAGTGGTCCAAAAGTGTGAGCATATTCTCCATAAGCTACTATTGCACTGGTTGGTAACGTGCTCTTGGAAAAGCCAAACCAATTAGCTAAAGAATTTTGGGATGATCTACACACCATTCTGTTCAACAGTGCTTTGGGACTTAAGTCTTACCAAATAATTAAACACAGATCACACAAGCTTTATAAGAAATACTGTTCTCTGGGGAGAAAATGTTCCCCACTCACACCTTGTCACAGGTTGTAATAGCATAGCCACAGAAACCTGTGCCAGCTTGCTTATATTTATTCTAATAATGAAGCCACCCAGCCCTCCTGTATCACTGAGCCCTTGATGACTCAGACACCATGGTAGGCAGACACACAGAGCTTGAGCTGTTACCAACAGTTACCTGGGTGGACAATCCTTTTCATGACACTTCTTCTGTCTCCCATTGGGTTGTGTTTCTGGGTCACAGAACGTAGCTTTCACTATCCCACGACCCTTCTTCACGCAATGGGCAGTCTGGCGGCGGATACCTGAGGGTTTAACAGAAAGGTTCACACGTATTAAACCCGAGCCCACATTCTTAGTGTCGGATGAGGCCCCTGATCATGCCTATAACTGATGAGAAAGTTGTCCATAAAGTATTTGGTCTTTATTTTCTTAAAGATTTTTTTTTTTGATGTGGATCATTTTTTAAAAGTCTTTATTGAATTTGTTACATTACTACTTCTGTTCTATGGTTTGGCCTTTTAGCCATGAAGTGTGTGGAATCTTAGTTCTCCAGCCAGGGATCAAACCCATATTTCCCACATTGGAAGATGAAGTCTCAACCAGTGGACCAGCAGGGAAGTCCAGAGTATTTGGTTTTTAAAATAGGAATGGGGACCTCTTTAAATCTGCTCACACTGCTAAATGCAATGGGTGAAAAATATCTTCCTAAGTAAGGACCACAGATGATATAGGCAAATTAATATGTAATCTAGTATACAGATTCCACTCTAGCTGTAGAGACAAGACTAACATACATATGCCAAATAAAACACAAAGTGAGATTTAAATACTGAAAGCAGATGTTATTACCAGCTGTTGCAACACAGCCAGACTTATTTAGTTTAATAAAAGAAGAGAGGAATGGGAGCTTTACATTAGTTGGGGCTTGTAAACTCTGAAAGACAGGAATAAAATCCAAAATAATGTTGTGAAGTTTAGAGGTTATGTTTTTTAAAGTAGAGGGTTCTGACAGCAGGGATCAAAAATACTGTTGCCTTTGACACCAGGTTAGTAAGTAAGAAAGAGAAGCACATAGAAATAGCTGGGTCTGCAGGTAAACACAGCCTACGCTGGGGCTGGATTTGACTTTGGATATAGAATAATAGTTGGGTTCGATCCCTGGGTCAGAAAGATACCCTGGAGAAGGGAATCGTTACCCACTGCAGTATTCTTACCTGGAGAATTCCTTGGACAGAGGAGCCTGGCAGGCTATGGTCCCTGGGAGCATGAAGAGTTACACGCTAATGAGTGACTCCTTTCTCAATTTGGAAGCAGTGTGTTGTTCCAAATATGGACTGTTCCAAATTTGGAAAGGAGTAGGTCAAGGCTGTATGTTGTCACCTTGCTTATTTAACTTATATGCAGAGTACATCATGCAAAATGCTGGGATGGATGAAGCACAAGCTGGAATCAAGATTGCTGGGAGAAATATCAATAACCTCAGATATGCAGATGATACCACCCTTATGGCAGAAAGTGAAGAGGAACTAAAAAGTCTCTTGATGAAAGCAAAAGAGGAGAGTGCAAAAGCTGGCTTAAAACTCAGCACTCAAAAAACAAAAGATCGTGGCGTCCAGTTTCATCACTTCATGGTAAATAGATTGGGAAACAGTGGAAACAGTGAGAGACTTTATATTTTGGGCTCCAAAATTCCGGGAGTTGGTGATGGACAGGGAAGCCTGGCATGCTGCAGTTCATTGGGTCACAAAGAGTTGGATGTGACTAAGAAACTGAACTGAACTGAGTGACTAACACTAACTAACTGAGTAATAATTAACCCATGCAGTGTTTGCCTTGCCCAGGGCACTCTTCACACTTGTGTGTGTGTCTTTCTGTGTGTGTGTGACTACCTGTGTATGTCCCAGGCAAATATATACACATATATAAGTGTAAGTGTGTGTATGTATAACATAGCACCTATTATCTACTGTGATGTATAATAATTAAAACCTCACAACCCAATAAGGTCAAGACTATCACTATTGCTACCTGAAAGATGAGAAAACAGAGCAAGTGAAGTAATACAGGTTAAGAAGGGAAAAGAAAGGACCACTGGCTTTACTAGCTAGGACATCATTGGCAAGAGAAGTGGAGGAGTGGCCAGACGTCATGGATTAAGAGGTGAAGGGCAGGTAGTAAGAGTGTCATCATCTCTCCTGAGAAGGCCAATGAGTCCATGCAAAATAGGAAAGGCTGGGTGGGAAGACTGAAGATGGAGGCCCCAGGCAAGAGAGCAATTGGCCAGCACAGAGAGGGGCACTCTGAGCTCTCAGGGCATCTGGGCCTCGAGTGGGCTCACTGGTGAAGCCCAGAGTTTGAAGAGCCACATGTGCACCAATAAGCTAGTCACCTCCTTGCTTTAGTGTCAGTGACATGAAGGGATTCCCCATATCCACAATGCTGGTGGGACCCAAACTGGGGAGCTCCCCTACCACACACTGCCTCACATGCCCTTACATGGACTCATGCCAATATCTGGGGCTAGCCTGCATATTCAGATGCCAGAGATTTATCTTGGATGAGACGGTTGGATGGCATCACTGACTCAATGGACATGAGTTTGAGCAAAATTCAGGAGATGGTGAAGGGCAGGAAGCCTGGTGTGCTTCAATCCATGGGGTCACAAAGAGTCAGATATGATTGAGCAACTGAACAACAACAAATTCAAAAATGTCAGAGGGAAATGCAAAACAGTAAGTGAAGACTTTAAAGTGAATCAATAGTATTTTATTCACTCAGTTCAGTTCACTCGCTCAGTCATGTCCAACTCTTTGCAACACCATGGACTGCAGCACGCCAGGCTTCCCTGTCCATCACCAACTCCTGGAACTTGCTCAGACTCATGTCTATCAAGTCAGTGATGCCATCCAATCATCTCAGCCTCTGTTGTCCCCTGCTCCTGCCTTCAACATTTCCTAGCATCAGGGTCTTTTTCAATAAGTTGGCTCTTTGCATCAGGTGGCCAAGGGATTGGAGTTTCAGCTTCAGCATCAGTTCTTCCAATGAATATTCAGGACCGATTTCCTTTAGGATTGACTGGTTTGATCTCCTTGTAGTCCAAGGGACTCTTAAGAGTCTTCTCCAACACCAGTTAAAAAAGCATTAGTTTTTTGGCACTCAACTTTTTTTATGGTCTAACTCTCACATCTATATATGACTACCGGAGAAACCACAGCTTTGACTAGATGGTTCGTCGGCAAAGTGATGTCTCTGCTTTTCAATACACTGTTTAGGTTTGTCATAGCTTTTCTTCCAAGGAGCAAGCTTCTTTTAACTTCATGGCTGCAGTCACCATCTGCAGTGATTTTGGAGCCCAAGAAAATAAAATCTGTCACTATTTCCATTGTTTCCTCATCTATTTGCCAATGCATGCATGCATGATAAGTGATGGGACTGGATTCTAGCTTTCTGAATGTTGAGTTTAATATAAATTTATTTATTTTAATTGGAGGTTAATTACTTTACAATATTGTATTGGTTTTGCCATACATCAACATGAATCCGCCACAGGTATACATGTGTTCCCCATCCTGAACCTCCCTCTCTCCTCCCTCCTCGTACCATCCCTCATGAATGTTGAGTTTTAAGCCAGCTTTTTTACTCTCCTCTTTCACTTTTATCAAGAGGCTCTTTAGTTCCTCTTTTATTGTTTAGTTCCTGATTTTACTGTTAAATCAACACTGTTTAGTTCTATTTAAGGAGAAGGAAACTCGCTCCAGTATTCTTGCCTAGAGAATCCTGTGTACAGGGGAGCCTGGTGGGCTGCTGTCCATAGGGTCACATAGAGTCGGATATGATTGAAGCGACTTAGCATGCATGCATGCATTGGACAAGGAAATGGCAGCTCACTCCAGTATTCTTGCCTGGAGAATCCCAGGGACGGAGGAGCCTGGTGGGCTGCCATCTATGGAGTCATACAGAGTTGGACAGGACTAAAGCGACTTAGCAGCAGCAGTAGTTCTATTTAAAGAGACAGGTAACCTTTCAACCACTCAGGCTTTCTCAAATGATAGACTATGTGCTCTTTGTTTGTTTTTTTTTTTTTGTCATATAAACAAAGTACTACCAACAGCTTGAAGCAACACTATAAAAGAAACTTTCATGCATAATGACTGAGTCATTGTCTGGAAAGACACACCTGTAGAGAAGTCTTATATAAGTGGAGTGGAGATTGCAATGACTGAATCCAGAAAAACTGACATGAAATCTGCCATTATAGAAGAGAAAAAAAGGAAAAAGCTTAGATCCTAGAAGTTTCAGTAAAACTTTGGATAGTTTGGCAAATTCTTGATGTCAAAACATTAAAGGCAACTGTTAGATGACTCTCATAAATTGGAAATATACCCCCACAAAGGGCTTGTTTCTGTGCAATAAGAGCAAATATAAGTCAGTGCTTCTCACTCCAGAAGCAGTAGGAGGGCACAGACATTACAAACAATCCCCACCAGAAAGTTAATAACATTTCATGAGTCAATCTTGCTAGACCAGCAGCCGGATGAGTGGATGAATGGGCCAGGCAGATACTGCCGAGTGCATGGGGGAAAATAAACAATGTGTCAGAGTCTCTCTGTTGGAATTAATGGTCATTGTTATTGCTGTTCAGTTGCTCAGTCATGTCTGACTATTTGTGACCTCATGAACTACAGTACGACAGGCTTCCGTGTCCTTCACCATCTCCTGGAGCTTGCTCAAACTCCTGTCTATTAAGTTGGTTATGCCATCCAACCATCTCGTCCTCTGTAATCCACTTCTCCTCCTGCCTACAATCTTTCCCAGAATCAGGGTCTTTTCTAATAAGCCAGCTCTTTGCATCAGGCAGCCAACTTCAGCATCAGTTCTTCCAAAGAATATTCAGGATTGACTGGTTTGAACTTGCAGTCCAAGGGATTCTCAAGAGTCTTCTCCAACACCACAGACCGATAATCTTCTATTCCTCTAGCTCTTGAGTTCTCAATTCATAAACACAAAGCTAAGCCCAAACCTTCCAATGAGGAGCCCCAACTTAGTAGACTGATTTCTCCCAGGTCATAGGAACACAATACCTGGCCAGGTGCTTCTGACTCTACTCAGGTAGTTCTCTGTTCACTTCATAAAATGTAATCTATAATTCCATCCCTTATCAAATTCTAGTTAAATAAATAAGACAAATAAAATCCCAAGAGTCCTAGGTTCTAGCTCTTTTTTCCTTCTACTCATTGCTAGTTTAACTACAACAAAATGAGAATAATGACATTCAGACTGTTTAAGAGTGTGATGCTGAGCTAGTTTATTTCTGGGAGTGTCTTCTACTTTTATAATCTATAATCCACGAAGAGAAGATAAAGTTTAATCATGGAAAACAGTGGCTAATAAGTGAATTCTGGTCAATAAAATTTTACCATTAACTTGAAAAAATTTGTTTCAACTGCCATCAGAGTTTTTCCACATTGCTAATTCTTATTGCCTTGGTGACAAGGTGTATTTTCCAAAGATGGCTGCAACAATAATCTCTCTTTTGGCATATTATTTTCTAGTTACCCTGACTTTGGACTGAATGCAGAAACGAAGTTATGTGAATTCAGAGGTGAGCTCATAAAAGACCATGTGGCTTCCCTCTGATTCTTTAAAATCTGTCACTCTCAAGACCCTCCACCTGCCATGGAGTAGGAAGCCCCCGCCCTTGGAGAGACCAGGTATAGCTACTCCAGTTGACAGTCCCCAGTGAGTTACCCAGCCCAAGTGTCAATCATGAGTTAAGAAGCCTCCAGATGATTCCAGCTCCTAGGCATTTGAATCATTCTTTGCCATCCAGGTCTTCCTAGCTAAGGTATCAAACACTGTGGAGCTAAGGCATGCCATCCCCACTGTATCTTGTCTGAACTTCTGACCTACAGAATCCTACCTATGTGCATGCATGTTAAATTGCTTCAGTTGTGTCCAATTCTTTGTGACCACATGTACTGTAGTCCCCCAGCCTCCTCTGCACATGGGATTCTCTAGGCAAGAATACTGGAGTGGGCTGCCATGCCCTTCTCCAGGGGGATCTTCCCAACCCAGGGACTGAACCTGAGTCTCTTAGATCTCCTGCATTGATAGGTCGGTTCTTTACCAGTTCAATTTTATAGGTAAGAAGCCCAATTTTACCTATAGAGCATAGTAAAATGGTTGTTTTAGTACACTAAATTTAGGTTGCTATGTTATACAGCAATAGTAACTGAATAGTACTCAATAAATGCTAGCTGCTTTCTTTTCTTGACTCAAGACTCAGAGCTACCAGTGAGCTTAGCTTGCTAGGAAACTCACCACTACTGATTTTATTGACTTTTCATTTCATCCTCTCCTGTGTTTTCTGTTTTCATTCTCTTTTGTTTGTTTGTTTTATTTTCACTCAAGATCCACTCTGCAGAAGCTGATGCTATGGACTGCTGTGGCTTCCAATTAGATTTGGGGAATGGAGACATTGTTTCTTTGGATAACTGCTCCTTCTTTAACTTCTTTAGGCCTAGGATGGTAGCTTTGTTTTCTCCATCTTCTACTATTAATGGATGGACAGAGGTAATGAATTACTTTTCTTGGCTTCCCTAAGACCCCCCACCCCACCACCACCACCTTTGAAAGTAGTCAAGGTATTCTGTTTGGGTGTGCAGGGCACCCTGACTGATAACGTCTGCATTGTAACAAAAAACTCAAATCATTAATTATGAGTGGCATAGTCATCAATCAACTCTGTAAACCAACTGCTGAAACAACAGAATCGTTCTCTGACATAGGATATTGTAATACCTCTTTGTGGAGAGGGTCAGAATCAGTCATTATTTTAAGAGTAGTGATCATGATGTAACACTGCAAATGCAGAAAGTGTAACAGATTAGGTTGAATCTATGTGACCCTGATCTTTTCCTGTAATTCAAAAAAGAAAAATGATGCTGGCTTTTAAATCTGGCTTGCCTTTTGACCCTTTAACTTACACACTGAACACAGCCTGCAAAGAAATTCTAAGTAATTAAGGTGCCAATCAATATGTTGGCCCATGATGTATGATCTTTTTAATGTGTTGTTGGATTCTGATTGCTAGAATTTTGTTAAGGAGTTTTGCATCTATGTTCATCAGTGATATTGGCCTGTAGTTTTCTTTTTTGTGGCATCTTTGTCAACACATTTAAAAGATCATACATTAGGGATGCAAGGATTCTTCAATACCCACAAATCAATCAATGTACTATATCACATTAA
Source organism: Madoqua kirkii (assembly GCA_006408675.1). Classification (NCBI taxonomy): domain Eukaryota; kingdom Metazoa; phylum Chordata; class Mammalia; order Artiodactyla; family Bovidae; genus Madoqua; species Madoqua kirkii. The sequence continues at coordinate 568 of SJYC01107301.1, read as the reverse complement.
TAAATTGAAAAATAAAAGCCATATGATTATCTCAACAGATGCAGAGAAAGCCTTTGACAAATTTCAACATCCATTTATGATAAAAAAAACTCTCCAGAAAGCAGGAATAGAAAGAACATTCCTCAACATAATAAAAGCTATATATGACAAACCCACACCAAACATTATCCTCAATGGTGACAAACTGAACGCATTTCCCCTAAAGTCAGGAACAAGACAAGGGTGCCCACTCTCACCACTACTATTCAACATAGTTTTGGAGGTTTTGGCCACAGTTATCAGAGCATAAAAAGAAATAAAAGGAATCCAAATTGGAAAAGAAGAAGTAAACTCTGTTTGCAGATGACATGATCCTCTACATAGAAAACCCTAAAGACTCCACCAGAAAATTACTAGAGCTAATCAATGAATATAGTAAAGTTGCAGGATATAAAATCAACACACAGAAATCCCTTGCATTCCTATACACTAATAATGAGAAAATAGAAAGAGAAATTAAGGAAACAATTCCATTCACCATTGAAATAAAAAGAATAAAATACTTAGGAATATATCTACCTAAAGAAAC
>SJYC01107299.1:0-10063 GCA_006408675.1 Madoqua kirkii | reverse complement strand
TGTTTTATAGTTTTCTATATATAGGTCTTTAGTTTCTTTAGGTAGATATATTCCTAAGTATTTTATTCTTTTTGTTGCAATGGTGAATGGAATTGCTTCCTTAATTTCTTTTTCTATTTTCTCTTTATTAGTGTATAAGAATGCAAGGGATTTCTGTGTGTTGATTTTATATCCTGCAACTTTACTATATTTATTGATTAGCTCTAGTAATTTTCTGGTGGAGTCTTTAGGGTTTTCTATGTAGAGGATCATGTCATCTGCAAACAGTGAGAGTTTACTTCTTCTTTTCCAATTTGGATTGCTTTTATTTACTTATTTTTAAACTTTTTCTTTTTTATTGAGGTATAGCTGATTAACAAAAAAATTTGTGACAGTTTCAAGTAAACCACAAAGGGACCTAGCCATATATATACATTTATCTTTTCTCCCCCAAGCCCCCAATGCCATCCAGGCTGCCGCATAACATTGAGCAGAGTTCCATGTGCTACACAGCAGGGCCTTGTTGGTTATCCATCTTAAATATAGCAGTGTGTACCTGCTTACTTTTAGTTCAAGCCACTAATATTACTTCCCCAGCTGACTGCCAAGATCTTCTTTCTCTTTGCCATTCCTCTAGTGTTCCTCCCACATGGAAACAAAACATTGACCCCAGTTAACTCTGAGAGGAAGGAAAGAGAATGGAATTAGGGAGTGCTATTTAAGTATATTTGTGCACTTTTTTATTCTTTAAAAATGAAGATTGAAATAAACTTGACATAATAATAAGATCTGATAAACTTGAGCGGTTGGTATACAGGAGTTTGTTATGGCGTTCTCCTTTTTCTGCTTGGATGCTTGAAATATTTTCTGGTGAAAAAGTGTAAAACTAAAATAACACAATAACAAAATGAATAAAGTAAAATAAAATAAAATGATTGCTCCTATCAATTTGCAACCCTTTTACTATAGGAATCAATTTGACAATAAATTTCTTAATATTTGTATATTACATTTACAAATTAACATTTAATGAGATGACTCTTTACATGGGCCCAAAGATGCTCAATAGAGGGTAATGATCAATAAGGAATTGGCTAAGGGAATTTTGCTTTGTCTTGCCAATGAAATATAATGTGTCTCTAAAAATGATTGCTCTGGAGACTGAATAATACATGGAAAGGTACCTATGTTAGGATGTTAAATGAAAACATGTGTGTTTGTGTACATAAATCCATCCACATGCACACAACTATAAACATCTACTGGAGAAGGAAATGGCAACCCACTCCAGTACTCTTGCCTGGAAAATCCCATGGGTAGAGGAGCCTGGCAGGCTACAGTTCACGGGGCCGCAAAGAGTTAGACACTACTGAGCAACTTCAGTTTCTTTCACATAAACATCTATGATGAGAAGCAAGAATATTGAAGGGCAATAAAGCAAAATACCAAAGTGCATATGTGTTAGGGTGCTGATTTAAAAAAATTTTTTTCATTAATGTATTTAAGTTAGTTTTATAATATACAAAGTTTTAACTTGACATAAAAATACATCACCAAATGATTCAGTGTTTCGGGCATGCTTCCATCTTTATATTTAACAGTAAGTGTCCTGTGTAAATATTAGCATTTCATTCTCTATGTCTGAGAGTACGAAGGTAGATACACTGTCACTCTTCTCTGCCAGAACAAAGACAGCACAGTGCTATTTGAATAGACAGCAGAGGCTGAAATTCAGGTAAGCACGTGGACACTATGATCACTCTGCTAAGGTTTAATAAGCAGAGTGACATTTGCCCAAGTCAGCTGAGGTGCAACTGAAGGATCAGACTGTATCAAAATCAAAGGCCCAATTCACATTGGTAAGGCTGTTGCATCTCCTTGCTAACTGCAGATGTATCTTTATGATTCCCACACCAACCAGCCATTTATATTGTATTTCCCCTGTTCTGAAATATCACACAAGTCATGCAAAGGGTCCAACTCATGCTGAAATAGCAGGAGGGGGTGGATGATGTTCTCTTCTTCTCTGAGGAGGCCCTGCTAAGGCAGGACTGGCTGAGTTTCTCTCTGTGGTGTCCTGGGACAAATGATTCAAACTTAGAGCTTAAAATCCTAGGATAGAGGAGCCTAGCAGGCTACGGTCCATGGGGTTACAAAAGAGTGGGACACAACTTAGCAACTAAACAACAACAATCCTTGCACAGAAAAGAGAACAAAAGGGATGCAAAATTTAAAAAGTATTTGTTAACCACAATGAAGTCTCAATGACTTCATGTTCCTCAAAACTGCTCCTAGGGAAATATTTTCTTATTTTCTGCTTAAGCAGCTTTTGCTTCTCAGCCTGTTCAGTCCTCCTAGGCAGCATCCTTGGCGGGAACAGCAGGACAGGCTCTCACAGATGCCCCTGAGGCTGCTGTCAGTGCACATTTGACCTGCACAGATTTCCAGAGGTTTGGGGTTTTCAAAACATCATGCATTTTGAAATGAACATATGACCTGTTATTTCTAAGGGTTGTGTGCTGTGTGTGCTCACTCATGTCCGACTCTTTGTGACCCCATGGACTCCAGCCCACCAGGCTCCTCTGTCCATGGGATTCTCCAGGCAAGAATACTGGAGTAGGTTGCCATTTCCTTCTCCATTCCAAAGGTTAGCTCTTGGTTTTCTATACTGAAGGAGTAAGAAGGAAATAAATCAGTAATACAAAAATTGTCTCACTGTTGCTGGATCTCTTTCCATGATTACCTCCCGGCGGGGAGGGGGTAGAAGGAGCACGTGGACAAGTGGAGCAAAGTACATGAGAGGAAGCCAGGGAGAAGGAGGCTGTATTCTCCTGGCTCCTTACTCCATCACTTTGATTCTCTTTGCTGTATTGCTGATCTGGTGTTTCAGCATATAGTTATCCTTGTTTTATAGGCAGTAGTACTGCATACATGCATGCTAAGTCACTTCAGTTATGTCTGACTCTTTGCAACCTGATAGACTGTAGCCTGCCAGTCTGTCCATGGGATTCTCCAGGCAAAAATACTGGAGTGGGTTGTTTTGCCCTCCTCCAGAGGATCTTCCTGATCCAGGGATAGAAGCCGCTTCTCTTATGTTTCCTGCTTTGGCAGGCGGGTTCTTTACCCCTAGTGCTAGTTGCCTTCATTTTATAGGCAGTAGTAAAAATAGAGGCAGAAAATTCCAGAACAGACTTGGACAGGATCCAAAAGAAGAAAAGAGAGTTAGAGTTTACTATTAAAGCTCCCAGATGAGTGAAGAGTCGCAAGTACCATAACGGCCCCAACTCTTGCTTTCAGAGACCTCGAGAGCCCATCTTCTACAAATGTCCACATGCTCCTGTCCAGCTTCTAGCATCTGTCTGCAGCAGGACTGTGCCTACAGGGCTGAGGCCAATCAAACCTAAACAGAAGTGGTCTGCATCACTCCAGGCCATGGCCATTATGAAGAGCCAGTCTGCCTCTTCAGTTTCTGCCCTTCCAGTGGTGCAGTTTCAAATGTCTCAGCTACAAGACAAAGCAGGGCCATCTGATCTATGTCAGATTTAGAATGGGATAAAAATAAACCTTCACTGTGTTCCTAAAATTTTGATTTGTTACTGCAGCAGAACTTGTCCTATCCTGACATACTTAACAGCAAGGAACCTCTCCAATGCTTGATTTTATGACAGAAAACTATTATTCCTGTAGGTATGAAAAACTGATCGATTGGAGACAGAAGAAGACCATTGGGCTAGGAATCAGGAGAGCTGGTTATGGTCTGGATGTGGCCGTAATTGAAAGGATGCCTCTGGTAGGTGGTTTGATTTCTGTGGTCCTCAACCAGAGCAGTTATAAATCTTTATGTTTTGGTTTTTAAAAAGACACACAAGTTGTTGCTAAGCACCAGATTTGAGCTCCATGACACCCTTGAGGGCTGGGATGGGGTGGGAGGTGGGAGGGAGGTTCAAGAGGGAGGGGACATGGGTATAGCCATGGCTGATTCATGTTGATGTATGGCAGAAACCAACAGAATATTGTAAAGCAATTATCCTCCAATTAAAAATAAATAAGTAAATAAAAAGACATGTAGGGACTTCCCTGGCAGTCCAGTGACTAAGACTCCAAGCTCCCAATGCAGGGAGCCTGGGTTCCACCCTTGGTCAGGGAACTAGATCCCACATGCTGCAACTAAGAGTTAGCATACCACAACTAAAGATCCCACATGCTGAAATGAAGACCCAGCAAAGCTGAATAAATAAATATAGAAAATAAATAAAAGACTTGTAACTCTTTATGTAAACGTTTCATGGGAATAGTATATAAAGCTGATTAACAAACAAACAAACAAACAAAAACACGGCCTCTGCTTATACCATGTCTGACACATTTACTACTTATAGAAGCCCCTTGGCCATCTTTGTAGAACCCTGCAGACCCAGGGGCATGAGTGCAAACTGCCGGCTTGAACTATTTCCATGGCTTATTCCAAAGCTGATGTGGTTCATAGAGAGGGCATCTGTTCTCACCTGTTCCACATGTTACACTGCACTCTGTCCAGCGACCATACTGCCAGAAGTACACCAGCTTCTCCACGTCATTGTCAAGGCCATCCTTCCGGATTGTATACTCATACTTGATACCAGGGTTAGTCACCTGGAAGAGAAGCTAAAGGGCAAGAGAGGGGTCATGCAAAACTCCAGTGTGACCTTACACTGCAAATCACAGTCACATAAAAGTCCTGCCCAATGTCCACGCCCTTAAAGTAGTCATGAAGGCATGTACTGGAACAAACGCCGTTAAATAAATACATCTACTTCCCACCTGTAAGTCTACATACATCTACATCTAATCTGCCCCAATCTATTATTTTTTGAGTGAATTCCCATGGGAAACCTAATCATATGGGAATTATTCTGAGTGATTAACCAGAGTACCCTTTCCAACAATAGCTGGTAGGTCACTTTGTGCCCTTGCATACCTACTAACTTTGTGGTTATGGGTAATTTCCTTGATCTCTTTGTGCCTTACTTTCTTATCAACAAGGTAAGGATAATCACAGCATGACTAAGGATTGTTGATAAGGGCTAAATAATTAATAGTTATTAGATATGGTTGGATCTGTGCCTGGCATACAGTTAGCACTCAGTAAACACTAATTTCATTGTTGTTGTTATTGCTTTATGATTCCCTCTTCTAGCTCTTAGGCTAATTTCTTTATAACATATAATTCTTGGGTTAAAATGGTCATGGGTTGAGACCTTCTCCTCCTTTCCCTCTCCTTTAGGCTGTACTTATCAGGTGTTTGAAATAGATTCATCTTACATTAGAGGACTTCCCTAGTGGCTCAGATGGTTAAGTGTCTGTCTACAGTGCGGGAGACCCAGGTTCGATCCCTGGGTTGGGAAGATCCCCTGGAGAAGGAAATGGCAATCCACTCCAGTACCATTGCCTGAAAAATCCCATGGACAGAGGAGCCTGGTAGGCTACAGTCTGTGGGGTTGCAAAGAGTCGGACACGAATGAGCGACTTTACTTAATTTACTTACATTAGAGGTGGTGGATTGGCTGCTCCATGGAATTGTAGGTCCCCATATATAAAACTTTTCCCTGGTGGGCCTCTAAAATGTAAGGTCCTGACATTTATGGATCATGGCTGTCAAGCCTTGACTTTCAGCTTCTGTGAATGCTCTGATCTCTGGTTCTGAAATGACTTTCCTCTAAATTCTGAATACAGTTAGATGTCACTATCTCTCGGGCCATTTGTAATCCTCAACCTGCCTTGCTTCGGCTGGTATAATTATCCCACTCCTTTTCTATAGTTCTTTGCCAGTATGGTAGACAAATCACTTCTGCCTTTGAAGAGCATATCTTATATATAAGTATATTTCTCCTCCAAGAGTTTTAGAAAGTCAAATCTTTTGTCTGAGGACAACCACATGAGAACACGTGAAAAAACCATGTCAGTTCATCACCAGTGCTGGAAAGCTGCTTGAAAACTCATAACAGGCTCACATAAACTGGTGCTATCATTTTCATATCCAAGGAAAAAACTCATTCTGAAATAAAGAGTCTGCATTGACCATACTGGAAACTGAACTCCATGGACGATCTTAGGGCCCCTGGCATTCCATCATGAGAGTTTCAGCAATTTTAGGCAATAAAGGATTTTACCCCTTGTTCCTTGCTAAAAGGAGGTTTAAGGATTCTTAGTGAAGGTATACTAAGTCACTTCAGTCATGTCTGACTTTTGTGACCCTATGGACTATAGTCTGCCAGGCCCCTCTCTCTATGGTGGTTCTCCAGGCAAAATCCTGGAGTGGGTTACCATGCCCTCTTCCAGGGGATCTTCCCAACCCAGGGATCAAACCTGCATCTCTTATGTCTCCTGCATTGGCATGCAGGTTCTTTACCACTAGAGCCATATCCTCTAGCAAATACTTAGGAAAAGAAAATTATAAAGATCCTAACTAGTGTAAATGTCAGCAGTTTCCTTCACTTCTGTGTTACCTGGATCCACACTGACTCATTGGTAGGACCCGTGGCCATCAGTTTCTCCAGGTCTCCTTTTCTGTCATATTGAAAGATGGTCCCTGCCAGCTTGTAGTTCCCATTCCACTGGATAATAAATCCTCCATTGAGGTAATATTTTTCAGGGTCTTCACTCCTGATGGCCAGAAAGTTTCCAGCTCCTTCAACCTCCATTACTCGTATGTCCCTGGCTCCTTTTGGAATCAGTCCAATGTCAACATAACCTAAGGAGGAGAAAGAGGCATGCAAGCTTAGCTGAACACAGTCTGTTTCCAACCATTATCTATGCTCTTTCCAGCATCTCCACCATTTAATGCCCTTGTCTTCCTGCTGGGTGGGTACTGAGACTGGCAGATGCACTAATCATGGGGAACTTTAAGCTTGGCCGTGAGTAGAAATCTCAGGAGCTTTGTGACTCACTACACAATCAGTTTTATGAGAGGAGAGGTGAAATAAATGAAGATCAGATTCTTAAGGTTTTGTGGTTGATCCAGCATTTATTTTTCTGTGATTTCCTGTTGATAGTTCAAAATGTTACAGCCCCTAGCCAGCTTCCCATTTGTTGCTGCTATCAGATTAATCTTCCTGAACACTTGCAGTGGCTAAATCTTTTGCCTCATCCTCATTGCCTGAAAATTAAAAACAGATGAGGAAATAATTTAATCATAGCTTAAATTCATTAAGAGAATTCTGTAGGGAATCTTGGATTGATTGCCACCTGGCACACTTGAATACAACTTATGATGAGAAACTCAGCTCTGAGCACAGCTTTTTATATTGGTGGACAATTATATTCATTAAAAAGATTTTTTTTCATAGTTTGATGAACTATAACTTATGTTTTATCTCGTGTTCTAATCCAAAATTCTCAAAAAAACAGAACATCCACGTAAAGACCATGATCATTTCTACCTACAGTCTTATCCTCGCTTATTGGTTATTATGGTAGGAGACCTAAAGGCAAGAAATGGAATTAAAACATGAAGGGTTTCCTCTCTTTGCCAGACTCTAAGCTAAGCCCTTTATGCATTCATCCTATTTATGCTTCTTAAGAACATAAGAAGCATATGTTTGTCACCTTATAGCTGTGATAGAAAGGAAAGACTCTGGGGAAGGCACTGGGAAAGGAGCACTGGGCACGGGAGTCAGACATCAGTTCTAGTTTCTGCCATCACCACCAATAAGCTCCATGATGTCCATCAACTTATTCAACTGCTTTGAATGTCATCTGTAAAAGGAAGGAGTTGAATGAGATGATGTCTGACATCCTTCCTAGCACTGATAATCAATTATTTTGCCCATTTCTAGGCTACATTTTCTGTGTTCCTTTACTTTTTCCATGCAAAACTTGATTTTAAGATCTTGATCATCCTGGTCATTTCCCAGTGGATTTATCCTAGGTTTTATTCTGACTAACAAGCAAGCCCTCATCTCTGTCACCTAAAAGTGCCCCGACTGCTTTCTTTCCCTCAGACATTTAACACAGCACAGAATCCTGGGTGTTAAAACCCACAACAGGCCAGCAGGAATGATTTACTCAGAAGCTGGGCACAGGCGGCAACTTCAGCCCTATTTTTCAAACTTGCAGCTGCCATCCAAAGGAACCAAAGTGTAGGGCATGAAGTACTTGATTAAATTCCACGAGGCCCTTACAAACTCGCCCGAGACACTACTAATTTACAACTAGCAGGGCAAAATATTTATCACATGTAATTGAGGGTGATGCAATTGTTTAAAAAATGTTGGAACACCGCTTCCTACAGCCATGGCAGAGCTTCTTGTAGCAGAGCTCATGCAGAAAAGTCAACTGGCATTAAATAGTATGTTGTTGTTTTTTAGTGACTCAGTCATGTCTGACTCTTGAGACCCTATGGACTGTAGCCCGCCAGGCTCCTCTGTCCATGGGATTCTCCAGGCAAGAATACTGGAGTGGGTTGCCATTTCCTTCTTCAGTGGATCTTCCCGACCCAGGGATTGAACCCATGTCTCCTGCATTAGCAGGTGAATTCTTTACCACTGAGCCATCTGGAAATCCCATTAAATAATATGATAATATCCCTTGTCTTAAAACAAACAAAAAACCAAACAAAATAAAAAAGCTATGAGAAATAGATGAGAAAACAACCCCAAGAGTTTGCTTTTTATCTTCCACTTAAGAATATTAAATTTAGAAATATTTATTATGTGTAGATTCTGCCATATTAAAAGGGAAAGTATATAAATTTTAAAATAAAAGATTTCATTGAATACAATATCTACTTCTGAACAGTTTGTAGACAGAAGATGTAAACAGGCAGATTTAGCCATGAGCAAAAGTAATACATATTTATAATATATTTTTGCAAAAGAACACCAAAAATGAAGCCCCAAAGTAAAATTCTGATATTTGGAGTTAAAAAGAACCACAACATATCCACAGACTCTTACAAATGACAAAATAGCCCACAATAGAGAGGAGTGTAAAATGAAAAGTAAAAGTTTCCATTTCCCTCCACCCAGAGTCTTAAATCCCAAAGATAATTACACTTAATAGTTCCTTGGATTCTCTTTCGAAACCTTTCTTTGTACTTATAAACACACACACATGATTTTTTAAGCAAGTGATATATCATACTATATGAACATTTTAACTACTGCTTTTTAAATTTAATGTACCTCTCAAATCTTTCCACATTTTTGAGCACTGCAACAACTGCCAAAATGACATAAGAAGGGAATAACCATCTATCTACAAAACAAAGAAATGTTTTCCAAGAGAGGAGGCAATCTATGCTATATCACACATATATATGTATATATATATATATATATATACACACACAGATATCTGTAACCAAGATTTGTTAAACACCAAAAACAGCATTTTTAATGAAAAAATGTGGTTGGTAGAACAGACCTGAAAAAGTTCCCTTGAATATCTCACATTCATGGGTCTTCTTTACAGAAATGAGAATCATAAAAATAAAAAAAAAAGTTGTAGAGGTAAAGAGTTATTGAGACATTTATTCTATGTCAAGGGGAAATTTTCAGGGTTGGTAAGAATATCCCTCAAATAGTAAGAAAGATTAATATATTCATTCAGCAAATCACTTTTCTTTCATTTTCCCCAGTAAACACTATCCTTTTGCACCAGTATTGGAGAAAGCAGAAAGACATAATCTTGACCTCAAAAAAGGAGTCTCTTCTTTGTCCGTGGAGACCACCTGGAAAAACCATCCCTGAGTCTAAACATCTTAAGCTAAAAGAATATTCAGGACCTTTGAGGATGGGTAAAAGACTGGCCTCACTTCTGAAGACATATCATAAGAGCAACAGTGGATTATTGTGCTAATATGCATCTTATCCAACTATTCTAAAAAAGGGATTTGCGAGCTGGCTTATTTTGTTTCCAGTCTGTCACTTCAAATAAAAATGTGTTTATGAAGAGGTCATACTGTTAACCCATGCAATTTATCTACAACTAACAGATTGCCTTTTCCTTTTTTAAAAAAAATTTGTCCTGTCAGTTTGTGGCAAGCAAGATGATCCTCACTGCAGGCCAAGATGTCATGGTTTCTGTGAGGAAAGTTTTTTTTTTT
>SJYC01107298.1:0-19683 GCA_006408675.1 Madoqua kirkii | reverse complement strand
AGCATTTATTTTTCTGTGATTTCCTGTTGATAGTTCAAAATGTTACAGCCCCTAGCCAGCTTCCCATTTGTTGCTGCTATCAGATTAATCTTCCTGAACACTTGCAGTGGCTAAATCTTTTGCCTCATCCTCATTGCCTGAAAATTAAAAACAGATGAGGAAATAATTTAATCATAGCTTAAATTCATTAAGAGAATTCTGTAGGGAATCTTGGATTGATTGCCACCTGGCACACTTGAATACAACTTATGATGAGAAACTCAGCTCTGAGCACAGCTTTTTATATTGGTGGACAATTATATTCATTAAAAAGATTTTTTTTCATAGTTTGATGAACTATAAACTTATGTTTTATCTCGTGTTCTAATCCAAAATTCTCAAAAAAACAGAACATCCACGTAAAGACCATGATCATTTCTACCTACAGTCTTATCCTCGCTTATTGGTTATTATGGTAGGAGACCTAAAGGCAAGAAATGGAATTAAAACATGAAGGGTTTCCTCTCTTTGCCAGACTCTAAGCTAAGCCCTTTATGCATTCATCCTATTTATGCTTCTTAAGAACATAAGAAGCATATGTTTGTCACCTTATAGCTGTGATAGAAAGGAAAGACTCTGGGGAAGGCACTGGGAAAGGAGCACTGGGCACGGGAGTCAGACATCAGTTCTAGTTTCTGCCATCACCACCAATAAGCTCCATGATGTCCATCAACTTATTCAACTGCTTTGAATGTCATCTGTAAAAGGAAGGAGTTGAATGAGATGATGTCTGACATCCTTCCTAGCACTGATAATCAATTATTTTGCCCATTTCTAGGCTACATTTTCTGTGTTCCTTTACTTTTTCCATGCAAAACTTGATTTTAAGATCTTGATCATCCTGGTCATTTCCCAGTGGATTTATCCTAGGTTTTATTCTGACTAACAAGCAAGCCCTCATCTCTGTCACCTAAAAGTGCCCCGACTGCTTTCTTTCCCTCAGACATTTAACACAGCACAGAATCCTGGGTGTTAAAACCCACAACAGGCCAGCAGGAATGATTTACTCAGAAGCTGGGCACAGGCGGCAACTTCAGCCCTATTTTTCAAACTTGCAGCTGCCATCCAAAGGAACCAAAGTGTAGGGCATGAAGTACTTCATTAAATTCCACGAGGCCCTTACAAACTCGCCCGAGACACTACTAATTTACAACTAGCAGGGCAAAATATTTATCACATGTAATTGAGGGTGATGCAATTGTTTAAAAAATGTTGGAACACCGCTTCCTACAGCCATGGCAGAGCTTCTTGTAGCAGAGCTCATGCAGAAAAGTCAACTGGCATTAAATAGTATGTTGTTGTTTTTTAGTCACTCAGTCATGTCTGACTCTTGAGACCCTATGGACTGTAGCCCGCCAGGCTCCTCTGTCCATGGGATTCTCCAGGCAAGAATACTGGAGTGGGTTGCCATTTCCTTCTTCAGTGGATCTTCCCGACCCAGGGATTGAACCCATGTCTCCTGCATTAGCAGGTGAATTCTTTACCACTGAGCCATCTGGAAATCCCATTAAATAATATGATAATATCCCTTGTCTTAAAACAAACAAAAAACCAAACAAAATAAAAAAGCTATGAGAAATAGATGAGAAAACAACCCCAAGAGTTTGCTTTTTATCTTCCACTTAAGAATATTAAATTTAGAAATATTTATTATGTGTAGATTCTGCCATATTAAAAGGGAAAGTATATAAATTTTAAAATAAAAGATTTCATTGAATACAATATCTACTTCTGAACAGTTTGTAGACAGAAGATGTAAACAGGCAGATTTAGCCATGAGCAAAAGTAATACATATTTATAATATATTTTTGCAAAAGAACACCAAAAATGAAGCCCCAAAGTAAAATTCTGATATTTGGAGTTAAAAAGAACCACAACATATCCACAGACTCTTACAAATGACAAAATAGCCCACAATAGAGAGGAGTGTAAAATGAAAAGTAAAAGTTTCCATTTCCCTCCACCCAGAGTCTTAAATCCCAAAGATAATTACACTTAATAGTTCCTTGGATTCTCTTTCGAAACCTTTCTTTGTACTTATAAACACACACACATGATTTTTTAAGCAAGTGATATATCATACTATATGAACATTTTAACTACTGCTTTTTAAATTTAATGTACCTCTCAAATCTTTCCACATTTTTGAGCACTGCAACAACTGCCAAAATGACATAAGAAGGGAATAACCATCTATCTACAAAACAAAGAAATGTTTTCCAAGAGAGGAGGCAATCTATGCTATATCACACATATATATGTATATATATATATATATATATACACACACAGATATCTGTAACCAAGATTTGTTAAACACCAAAAACAGCATTTTTAATGAAAAAATGTGGTTGGTAGAACAGACCTGAAAAAGTTCCCTTGAATATCTCACATTCATGGGTCTTCTTTACAGAAATGAGAATCATAAAAATAAAAAAAAAAGTTGTAGAGGTAAAGAGTTATTGAGACATTTATTCTATGTCAAGGGGAAATTTTCAGGGTTGGTAAGAATATCCCTCAAATAGTAAGAAAGATTAATATATTCATTCAGCAAATCACTTTTCTTTCATTTTCCCCAGTAAACACTATCCTTTTGCACCAGTATTGGAGAAAGCAGAAAGACATAATCTTGACCTCAAAAAAGGAGTCTCTTCTTTGTCCGTGGAACCACCTGGAAAAACCATCCCTGAGTCTAAACATCTTAAGCTAAAAGAATATTCAGGACCTTTGAGGATGGGTAAAAGACTGGCCTCACTTCTGAAGACATATCATAAGAGCAACAGTGGATTATTGTGCTAATATGCATCTTATCCAACTATTCTAAAAAAGGGATTTGCGAGCTGGCTTATTTTGTTTCCAGTCTGTCACTTCAAATAAAAATGTGTTTATGAAGAGGTCATACTGTTAACCCATGCAATTTATCTACAACTAACAGATTGCCTTTTCCTTTTTTAAAAAAAATTTGTCCTGTCAGTTTGTGGCAAGCAAGATGATCCTCACTGCAGGCCAAGATGTCATGGTTTCTGTGAGGAAAGTTTTTTTTTTTTTTTTTTTTTTTTGCCTGAGAAAGATCACTCTTCTGAAGCCTGGCTTGACGGCAGTGACACACTGGTGTCTGGTTCAGATTCAAACCTGCATTTGACTTGCTCACAAATCACAATGAGGAAGAGCTACATAGAATTGTATTCATCAGCTAGATCTTGAGAATTAAAGTGTTTCGGATTTGGAACTTTAGCCTCAATTACTTCAAAATAGGGTAGGAAGGGGCCTGGAGTCATGGAACACAACATGAGCAACTATGATCCTCTTGTTATTGGGCTGGTTAAAAAGCTCATCCAGGTTTTTCCATAAGATCTTACAGAAAAATCTGAATTAATTTTTTGGCCAACCCAATAGAAACCTGTGGAAACAGCAGAACAGACAGAGGCTTCTTGACTCTGAACACTTCCAGGGTAAAGGCCCACAGTGCTGAGCCCAGGAGGTCTTTCAGCACTTCTGATGGGAGAACTTCTGTGTAAAGTGTCCATTCTCCCTACTCTCTCCACTTCAAGGTTTCCCAGAAAGTGTGACTTAAGACAGTTTCCAAGTAAAGGTGGTATTTTGGTAAATATGTTTTCAAGAAAGCCATGTCCTCTCTCATCATTATCTCCTAACTTCTGCCTCCAATTCTGTCTCTGGGATGTTTTCTTATTTGATTCTCATCCCCTTTACATGTACTTCTTTAGTCCAGGCCCTCATCTCCTGGACCCGGGTTGATATTTCCAGCACTGGGCTCTCCTATTCCAGGCAATTTTGTATGTCATTGGCAAACTAGTCTTTCTATGACACTGACCTCCTCATGTCATTTCACCTTCCTAAAATCATATAATGGCCCTGTATATGCTGCGCCAAGTCACTTCAGTCATATCTGACTCTTTGCAACACTATGGACTGTAGCCTGCCAGGATCCTCTGTCCATGGGATTCTCCAGGCAAGAATACTAGAGCTGGTTGCCATCCCCTCTTCCAGGGGATCTTCCTGACCCAGGGATCAAACCAGTGTTCTTATGTCTCCTGCATTGGAAGGCAGGTTCTTTACTGCCCCATAATATTCTCTGGGGCCAGAGAATAGGCCCCAGAATGGTCCCTATTCTCTCTTAATAGGAAATAAATTGAATATTGTGGGACAGCCTAGGAGCAACTTTGAGTCATGAAGCCATATCATTTCTTCTTAAAAGCATCTCAAGTCCCACTGCCCAGACTTGTACAAGCCCTGCACTCAACACTGAGGCCACAGCCCCGACCTCTGCTGTGAGTGCTCTTAGTGGGCTCTGTTCATATTCATGATCACATTAGTTTGTCACAGAGCCTAGAGGCCCCAAGCCCAAGTCCAGAATGTGCTTCATTATGGAATTAAGATGGGCATTTAAGTTATAATTTTTGTCAATTCTGAACTCTATGTGAATTTAATCTTTTGACCATAAAGATCAGTGGCAGAACCTAAGGAGCTGCAGTCAGAAGTACTAAACATATAAACATACAAAATCAATACAGGATGGGATCCAGAGGGTCAGGTACACAATTTCAGGCAGCTGCTGCTTTTCCTCCATTCTAGGAATCTCTTCTAAAGATATGGATGCTAGTAGCAAGAGTTTAAGAACATTCTGTGTGTTTCTTCTGCTCGCTAGACTCTAAACATTTTTTTCAGCATGCTGAATTGTAGAAATGAAAAAAAAAAAAGAAAAACTGTATGTACGGTATATTAGACTGAATTAAGTATTGTGCCAAAAGACTTAAAGTAACTCGACTATGTGCATCAAATCTACTCAATAGATATGCAAATGTGTTACTTAAAATATAAAATTAAAGGTGAAATTTATACGGTAACTGTTCTAGTTCCATAAAAAGATTTGAAACAAAAGTTGAACACATTCTGGTTAGGACTAAATAAAGGAGGTAGGAATCAAGGCTGGTGGTTTGGGTCCTGAGTTAACTGACACAATCAGTTGTAGGAGAGTTCCAGGGCGCTCAGAGAATGTGGTCCCTTGTTGCAAGCATCAAAACAAAGCAGGTCCATGAGAATAAGCCCAGGATTTGGGTTAGTGGTCAGAGGACCTGGCATTGGAGAGGTCAAGAGAAGCCAATAAAGGCCAAAGGAATCCAGAGGGGTGGTTTTAGGAGGTCAATGGATTAAGTGCAAGAAGTTTAAAAAATACCAGAAAAGAGCTAGCTAATATTAAAGACCAAGGTAGGTGAGTATTACAGAATCAAGGAGATTAGGCAGCATGAAATAAATCATGCTGAGGAACTGGGCAACAAGGGGTCAGTGTTCTAGACCAAAAAGAATGGGCTGCAAGAGTTTGGGATGAAGGTCAAGGCTCTGGGTAGCATCTTGGTGGTCTTCTTGGAAGAAGAGGGCTTAATAGTCTCTCAACTTCCTTTTGAAACAGGCTCTTAATTTAAATTCTCCCTAAGAGTGAAATGTCACAGTGGATTCCGGGTGGTTCTATCACCCAGATAGTGTGAGGAAACAAGCAGTGGGAAGAGTCACCATCTTATTCATTATTCTGTCCCCCATGCCAAGCACTCAATAGGTGCTCAATTAAAGTTTCTCAAGTGAAAGAGCAAGTGAGTGAATGAACAAATGAACCAGGGAGTTCCTGTACATGGTACAGTGTACTCTGGGCCTAAGTTCTTCAAACTGAAGATACTTTCCATCACAGTAACCATGTGCTCGGAGAAGGCAATGGCAACTCACTCCAGTACTCTTGCCTGGAAAATCCCATGGACGGAGGAGCCCGGTAGGCTGTAGTCCATGGGGTCGCTAAGAGTTGGACACGACTGGGCGACTTCACTTTCACTTTTCACTTTCATGCACTGGAGCAGGAAATGGCAACTCACTCCAGTGTTCTTGCCTGGAGAATCCCAGGGACAGGGGAGCCTGGTAGGCTGCCATCTCTGGGGTCACACAGAGTTGGACACGACTGAAGCGAGTTAGCAGCAGCAGCAGCAGCAGCAGCAGCAGCAGCAACCATGTGCTACACCTAGATGCCTCCCCACCTCTTTCTCCATGAGAAGAAATAAAAGTCATTATGGAGGGTCTAGGGGCAGGAGGAGAAGGGGATGACAAAGGATGAGATGGCTGGATGACATCACTGTCTCAATGGACACGAGTTCAAGTGAACTCCGGGAGTTGGTGATGGACAGGGAGGCCTGGTGTGCCACAGTTCATGGGGTCTCAAAGAATCGGACATGACTGAGTGACTAAACTGAACTGAATGGAGGGTCTACAAGAGGATAGCCCTTTTGTTCCCCAAGCATGGTCCTACTTAAAAGACTAGATGTCACCATCTAGTATGCAGCATCAGATCTACTAAGCAGAGTTCCTCTTCCCAGAGAAAGATGGAAACTTAGCTGTTGAGACATTCCAGGGAGGCCATGAATAAAGACACCTTCTCCAAAAAACTCTGCCAACTTCAACACTTAGATATCAACAAATGATCAGCCTTGGTGCTGGGAATGGGGGAAGACAAAATACACCATGGAGGGTTGGAAGGGGCCTCAGAAATGATCCAGAGAGGTGGCTTCCCTAAGGTCAATGGCAATCTAGACCAGTAACCCTGTCTTTTTACCTCTGCTGCTGCTGCTGCTGCTAAGTCACTTCAGTTGTGTCCAACTCTGTGCGACCCCATAGACTGCCTCCTACCAGGCTCCTCTGTCCATGGGATTCTCCAGGCAAGAGTACTGGAGTGGGGTGCCATTGCCTCTGAGCATCCTTCAATTCCACATCAGCCTCTCTGTTTCTTAGAAGCACACACAAAAAATATAGAAAAAGGCTTGACTAGTAATTCACACCTCCATCATCAAGAGCAGCAGCAGCCAGAGAGGAGGCGGTATTGGGTATGACTGCCATGGACATCTCTAACGCAGACTTTTTCAACTATACTTCTACTGGGAAAAAAGCTGACAGCCAGAGTAAAGCAGAACGAAAAGAGAAGAACTCAGGCAGAAGCCATGGATCAGTGTGGTCATGCAAGCTTGGAAGGATTTTTGAATCCTCGTGAGTGACTGAGCACATATTCTCATTATTTTCTATTCATGGGATAATTTTGCCACAAGAGCTAGTCTGCACCTGTTGCCCAAGTTCATTGCTTTTCAGTGTTGCCTGATGGTTTCTTACTTCCCTTAGAAGAAAGTTACTGGGTTTTTCTTCAAGGTCATGGTTAGGAACAGTGATAGGCTGTTCATAAGGCTAAAGGCTCTGGGGATCTCACGCACAAGTCCTGGAATAACAAAACCATCTTCAATCAATCATAGTCCCGTGTCGCAGCTACAAACACACACTTGTTCTGGGAATAATTTTCCAGAAGGAACTGTCACAAGCCACAGACTCTTTAGGGCAAATGGGGCCCTTGTGACCAGCTTGCTGTCAACAGCAGCAGCTCTGGGTGGAGAGACAAAGAGAAAAGAATACTTTAGGACATGCACAAAAAGAGGAAGGATTCAGAGATTTCCATCTTTGGGCTGGCTCATCAATGACCCAACTCATTGAAAAAGATCTGATGCTGGGAAAGCTTGAAGGCAGGAAGAGAAGGGGATGACAGAGGGTGAGATGATTGGATGGTATCATTGATTCAATGGACACAAGTTTGAGCAAACTCCAGGAGATGATGAAGGACAGGGAAGCTTGGCATGCTGCAGTCCATGGGGTCACGAACAGTTGGACACAACTGAGTGAATGAATAACAGTCTTTGGGCTGGAATCAGAAAGTAACTAAAACCCAATATTTTAATACTGGATATGCAGTATTGTGGAGCAGGCAATGGCACTCCAGTACTCTTGCCTGAAAAATCCCATGGACAGAGGAGCCTGGTGCGCTGCAGTCCATGGGGTGGCTAAGAGTAGGACATGACTTCACTTTCACTTTCACTTTTCACTTTCATACACTGGAGGAAGAAATGGCAACCCACTCCAGTGTTCTTGCCTGGAGAATCCTAGGGACTGGAGAGCCTGGTGGGCTGCCGTGTCTGTGGGGTCGCACAGAGTCGGACAAGACTGAAGTGACTTGGCAGCAGCAGCAGCATGCAGTATTGTAACAATATTTGTGCTACAAAAGAGTTACAACACTCCAGCAAAACCATAGGCTGGACATCTAGGAGAAAATACCTACTCAGATATGTCAACATAGTTCAGTTCAGTTCAGTCACTCAGTCGTGTCCGACTCTTTGCGACCCCATGAATCACAGCACGCCAGGCCTCCCTGTCCATCATTAACTCCTGGAGTTCACTCAGACTCACGTCCATCGAGTCAGTGATGCCATCCAGCCATCTCATCCTCTCTTGTCCCCTTCTCCTCCTGCCCCCAATCCCTCCCAGTATCAGTCTTTTCCAATGAGTCAACTCTTTGCATGAGGTGGCCAAAGTACTGGAGTTTCAGCTTCAGCATCATAACTAGAGGATAAAGATTTGCTTCCTTTATTGTCAAAGGAATATAGAATCCATCCTATGAAAGACTTTTTTCATTGAAATTTCCATGAGTAAATTGAACACCTACTCTGTGTGTGTGTGTGTGTGTGTGTATTCATATATATCCTTTGTGTTTGCTGATTTGGGGCTGGGTGGAGAAAAAGCGTGAAAGACAATTCAGCCTTCAGATTGCATTGTGTTAGAAAAAAAGAATACAATATAAGGTGCAAAAAGGGCAACAACACAAGATAGGGTGTAAATAAGTACAGAAAATAACTAATACATCGGGTGTCTTCCAGGAGAGGAGCTTTCTCTTTTGACTTTGGCCTTTGCATAAATCAGTTTCTCCGATACAATCTGATTCCCTTTCACAAAATTTTCTTTTACTGTTTGGCCTCACTCAATCTGGGAGTGGTGGTGGTGGTGGCAGCCAGCTTCTTTACAATGTTTCTAGCTTTATCGGGCATGTAGCAAAACTGAGTTCTGGCCAGTGTTCAGTGGGTATATGGAACACAGACCCCTAACTGGGTGCTGCAGAGTTTAGAATGAGTGCTTACTAGGTTTCTCCATTGTGCTGTGTGTGGCCGTGCCAAAGGGCTCTGAGAAAGCCGTCAGGGCAGAAACAGCATAAAGCTGACACCCTCTCTGGATGCCAAGAGCCATCAGAAAGCAGAAAGGCAATGGGGATAAAAATGCTCAGTAGTGGGCATACAGCCAGATGGACTACAGTTTCTGAGATAGGTGTGGTAGGGGGAGGGAAACTCAAGATGTTTCTGGTCCGTTTTCCTCACCCCTAGGACACTAGGGCAGAGATGAGATCCCAGAACTAAAGCCTGATTTCCTAAGGGCTTAAAAGACTAAGTGGTAGAGCTTTGAGAATGAAAACTCTGCTATTCAAAGGAGTTACCATAACATTATGGAGAAAGTGAAAGTGAAAGTCACTCAGTCATATCTGACTCTTTGTGACCCCATGGACTATACAGTCCATGGAATTCTCCAGGCCAGAATACTGGAGTGGGTAGCTTTTCCCTTCTCCAGGGCAGCTTCCCAACCTGGTGACTGAACCCAGGTCTCCCACATTGCAGATGGATTCTTTACCAGCTGAGCCACTGGGGAAACCCAAGAACACTGGAGTGGGTAGCTTATTCCCTTCTCCAGCAGATCTTCCTGACCCGAGAATTGAGCTGGGGTCTTCTGCATTGCAGGCGGATTCTTTACCAACTTAGCTATCAGAGAAGCTCTATTATGGAGAAGGAAATGACAGCCCACTCCAGTAATCTTGCCTGGAAAATCCCATGGACAGAAGAGCCTTGTGGGCTACAGTCCAGAGGGTCGTAAAGAGTGGGACACAACGGAGAGACTAAGCACGCACACCATGTTAAGAACATAACATGTCTGAGGCCAAAGATACAAAGCCCCACAAAAAAGAAATAAAACAGAGGTTAAATAAAGGAATGCAATTTTAAGTCTGACTTTTACTCATCCAAGTAAATAACGTCGCATCTAAATAAAAAGTATTTACATAACACCTTTGTAAAGACTGAATAAATATGAGCTATCACAGGACACTTGACCATACGCTTAAGATAAATGGGTTGTCATTCACATCCTTACTAAAATGCAAAAGATGTTTCATGCATAATAAAGCTTTCGAATACTAGACATGAAATATAATCCTGCAAGGCTAATTTGAAAGGGCAGGACAAGCATTTCACTTTACAGTTTTACCTTACTGATTCAATAGCCAAAGATCAAAAAATGGGGATGGATGTTAAATTTGGGTTATCTACTGTTATGTGTACTAGGGAACAACAGGTCACTTAATGAATAATCTCTTGGCCAAATTTAGTCACTTCATCCCGGGTGGTAAGCATGTCTAGAAGGGAGGTGCCCCAGGATCCAACTTCTGCCCTGGGCGTCACCCCAGCCCTAGCACAGGGGTACTGTCCCCTCTATACCTGGGAGGAGTACACTGGCCTCCCTACTCCCAGCATCTGCTTTCCTTGGAATCCAGAGAATCAACCACTGGACCCCTTACCTCCCCAGAGTAGCCTCAAGCAATGATTGATGAGAGCTGCCTGTACCGTCTAACTCCTTCTCTCCTGGGCGGGGAAAATTCTGAAGTACAACTTCTATACTGGCTCCCATATAATGTAACTGGCTTAATGATACTCCCTTTCCTGTCTGGTTATTTCTGGGGAGGAGCGAGGGTGATGAACTCTCCAACCCCAAAGATCATTAGAGGCCTGAAGCTGTTAAAGGAAGAAATCTCAAAAAAGGTAATCATGGGGAAGGGAGGGTGGGGTGTGGGCAAGGAGGGCATGTTAGCTGGGAGAAGCCACCTGGAGAGAATGAAGGCACCACTGGGAGAGACCCTCTCATGGGGAGGGATTGGGAATAAGAGCAAATAGAAGTAACCCTGCCTTTCTTCTCCTCTGGTCCTAAAGCTACATCCCGATTCTTCTGTCTTTAAACCCACTGCTGTCTTCTCTGCCCTCAGTTATGGAACCTGCCCCATGTCTGCATCCTCCTCCACCAGCTTCTCATCCCTTCTCTCCCTCAGGTCTTGGTCCACTGGCCCTCAGCCCTGGATCCTCTCCCAGGGATCACACGATTAAACCTGGTCCTGTGGGCAGCCACTCAGCCATCTTAGATCCCTAGTGCAATGTAATGCTTCCTGTAATCACTTAGCAATCAATCCCTTTTCTACAACTGCCAAGGAGCCTTTGTAGCCAACGCTCTATCTATTTTGAATTCTGTGAAAGTTACAATCTGCTTAAAAAGTTATAATCTGCTAAAAAAATAAAATAGCACTCCATCTTGCCCTTCATCCTCAGTCCCCTGCCACTATAATTATTTGTTTTATTACCAGATCCTTCTTTCTGCTTAAACATCTTCTTCACAGTCTGGCAGGCTGAGCCATCCCCAAGGCACACCCCACAGCGGTCCTCTGTGGCGTTGGAGTCGATCTCGTAATCGCAGCCGACCATCTGCGGAGAAGAGAGGTTAAGGGTGAGTGACATGGGCAGGAGATGCCACGCCTGCCCTGGACCTCTGACTCTTCTTCCCACTTTGCTCTGGATGAGATCAGGGCTGAAGGCAGGTACATGTTTTTACACTTGTTATGTTACATACAAAATGTACACACTAGTTATTGTTCCTATAGCAGGTATTGACTACTGAGTTGGTGGCCAAGATATATACTTGGTGTCCAAGAAACAACTGGAAAGTGCCCTAAAAACACTAACTCCCATGGATTAGGACAGAAATACTGAACACTGACTTGTACATGGCAGGTGGTGGCGGTAGTTTAGTCTCTAAGTCATATCCGACTCTTGCAAGCCCAAGGATTGTAACCTACCAGGCTCCTCTGTCCATGGGATTCTCTAGGCAGGAATACTGGAGTAGGTTGCCATTTCCTTCTCCAGTACACGGCAGGAAGAAGAATAAAGAATAGAAATGGAGTCTATAAAAAAAAAATTTCCTTTTCCTGGTAGTGGCCAGAGCAATACTCAAAGCGTCCACTGACGATAAAGGAAACACTGCTTAGAGGGAAACGAGGTATGCAGTTTCCCCTGAGCGAGAAGCAGAATTGAAAACAGTTTCAAAAACAAAACAGTGAAAAATGTCTTGGAATCAAGAGTCACTGGAGCAGCAAATTTCTTTCAGATGTGCAAACCTCATACCCTCTCCTCTCTAATGACATTCCCAGGGATGATGCAATGTCTATAGTCATTGTCACCTACAGTCAGCCGTTCACTCCCTTTCCTGGTTTCATGCTGAGACCACGCCAGTCCCACACGGGATGAGATCTCGGACGTGCAGACCCACATCAGACTCTTGGGGGCCTCCTATGATCCCAGCCCCTACCACACAGCACACTTATCGTATCCCATCCATCCTGACCTCCTTCCTTCCAACTATACAGGAGAAACTAATTGTTTCTCTCCTGAGCCAGGACTAATCTTGTTCACGTGCCCTGGACCCGATCCTTTCTCAGGGTTCTGTCTGGTCCTTCCCAACCATCATCCTTCCCTCTCCACTGGTTCCTTCTCCTCTGCCTACCAGTACAGCCAAGTCTTTCCCATCTAATTTCCATACTAGAAAAGGAGAGCATTAAACTTGGGGTATTTGGTGGCATCAGATACCCGAGAATGCTAACATTCAGATGGAAAGTCATGAAACACGTGAGCTTCCACTGAAGCCCTTTGTTGCTGGCTCTTTTCTATGGCTTTTATTCCTTAACCACGTTTCAATGATAGAAAGAGGGAAAAACACACCATATTCTCTTAGTGGGATTTTTCTTTTCTGTTTGGGAAGAATTGTGCCCAGGTAGTTTTTTTCTCTCTCTCAAAGATAAGCTCCTTTCTTATTTTAAGGCCACCTTGAATTGCCTGAAAGGAATAACCATTTAGGTCTTTAAATATATATACTCTTCCTCCACTAGCTAAATACAGAATGACTGCCCATAGATAGAAAATAGCACCATTCCCAGTTTAACCATCTCTGACTTTCTTTATGTTTGAAGATTATGCCACTTGACCCAATTGGGAAACACAAAATTCTAAGAGATTTAACAAACTCAGTCACACTAATCACAATGGAAAGGAAAGAAACAGTCTGGATATGTGCCTTCAGTGGCCATAGGGAAAATGCCAGTCCTTCACAAGTGATGTATTTATGTCAGGCTTGATCATCTTCTAATAAGCTAAACTTTACACATCCTATTCCAAGTGACTTCATTTCCTCACTGACTTGGAATGAGCCAGGGAAACATAGTTTGCAATGTAGTAAAGTGTTTTAAAAAATCTCTACCAAGAGGGGATGGATTAAAAAATATTAAGAGGGACTTCCCTGGTGGTCCAGTGATTAAGACTCTGAGTTTCCACTATAGGGCCCATGGGTGAAATCCTTGGTTGGGGAACTAAGACCCTGCAAGCAGGATGGAGTGCCAAAAAATAGTGGAAAAATATGAAGAAAAAGGAAAGGAGTTCAGAAAAACAAACACTTTGAACGCATCTTTCTCCTCCACCAATATCTGCCTGCATCCCTCAGGGGGCAGGGGTGGGGAAGGAAACACCCCTGTCAGATGCTGACCCAGGGCACAGCACGTGGTGCTGGTGGAGACTTCATCCTCTGCTCCTCCAGCAGCCGCACACAGCACAGTCAACACTGGATTGAGTACAGAACCGAAGGCTTGGAAGGTGGAAGCCTGTGTTCCTGATTACACAGAACCTGTAAGGCTCTCAGCGAAAAGCGAACAGACATCCCTTTCTTCCATGCCCTGTGACCTGGCAACAGGGCTACGATCGATAATACTGTCTGCCTGCAGCAGATCAGAGGGGCTGTGCTGCTGCTACCGATGTAACGACGGCTCCAGGAAGGCTCTCCTCTCCGTGACTCTTAGGAAGCCAGACAGCCACCCCACAGGCTGCGTTTCTTTACAAAAGGAAATCACTCTAATTTCCTATCACTATTTCTTTTTTTCTTTTTTTTTAAATAGCTTTCTTGGGGGTATAGCTGATATATAAAATACTATACATATTTAATTTTATAATTTGATGAGTTTGGACTCATACAAACACCTGTGAAACCATCGCCACAATCAAGGCAATAGACACATCCATCAGATCCAAAAGTTTCCTTGTGTTCCTTTTGTGTGTGTGTGTGGTAAGAACACTTAACACGAGATCTAGCCATTTCCTAAGTTTTTAAGGGAACAATACAGTGTTGTTAACCACAGGCAATACACTGTATAGCAAAGCTCGAGCCATATTCATCTTGTGTAAGTGAAACTCTATACTTGCTGAACAGCAACTCTCCATTGTCCCTTAGCAACCACTGTTCTCTTCTCTGCCTCAGTGAGTTTGACTATTTTAGATTCTTCTATATGTGGAATCTTGTAGCATTTGTCTTTCTGCGACTGACCTATTTCACTTAGCATAATGTTCCTAGGCTCACTCATATTGCCAAAATGACAGAATTTACTTCTTTTTTAAAGTTGAACAATATTCTGTGATATGCATGTACCACATTTTCTTTATCCATTCATTTGTTGATGAACATCTGGGTTGTTTCCATCCATATCTTGACTAGTGTGAATAATGTCACTATGAACTTGGGAGTACAGATATCATTTCAAGATCCTGATTTCATTCCTTTGGATATATACCTAGAACTGGAATTGCTAGGTCTTATGGTAAAAATTAAATTTTAATCAAAAATTAAATATTTAAATTTAATTAAAGTTAAACATGTATTCAAATATTTTAACTTAATCAAAATTAAATATTTAAATTCAATTAAATTAAATATTATAATTTAATTAAAACCAAATATTTTAATTTAATTTAAACTAAATTATTTTTAATTTTTTGATTTTTTTCCATGGTGACTACATCATGGTACATTCCCACCAATGGTGCACAGGATTTCAATTTCTCCACATCCACACCAATACTCACTATCTTGTGTGTGTTGGTAATAGCCATCCTAACAGCTGTGAGGTGATAGCTCATGAGTTTCACTTGTATTTCCTATGTTTAATGATGTTGAGCACCTTTTCACATATCTTTTGGCCATTTGCATATCCTCTTTGGAGAAATGTCTATTCAAGTCTTTTGTTCATTTTCAAATCCGGTTATTTTTCTGCTATTGAATTGTAGGAGTTTTTCATATGTTTTAGATATTAACTTCTTTTTATATAAATAGTATGCAAGCTTTTCTCCCACCCTGTATATTTCCTCTTTACTCTGATGGCTATTTCCTTTCCTGTGCAGAAGTGTATCACCAATTCTTGACCTTGTCTTCTGAACTGACGAGTATCCTATCTTGAATATTACACAGAGAAATCAGGTCCCAGTCTTTCACTGGGGCTTTTACCCCTATGTAAGTGAATAAGTAATTTTTATTACTTAAAATACTTACTCTATTTAAGTAATAAGTAATTGTTATTACTTAAAATACTTTATTAAGTATTTTCTTACCTAATTCTCATTTTTTCATCATGAGTTAACACTGTTTTACTTAGGAAATTCTCATATAACAGGACTGAAATACCAACTGGTGCCTTGACCTAATCCATTGAGAATGTCATTCTTTCTGCAGTCCCTTGACAAAGGCAGAGACTGGAAGAATGCCTAGTTCCAAGATGAGATTCATTCCCAGCCAATGGAACTTTAGTGTAAAGATAGGGCCAGTTATGCTTACCTGAGAACAGGTAAGTGACACTGTCCTTTAACAAATGGGACAGCAGCAATAATGCTTTCTCACCATAACACTGAGGGCCAGGAGCCTGGATCTGGTCTTCTGGAGAGATATTTGGCCCACCTGGGTGAGATATTTGGCCCACCTGGGTGTTCAGCCGATCACTGAGTTGGCCAAAATGGCCATAACTGAGAACAAAGAAGAAGCAGACAGATTGTGACAGCAATGAGAAGGGACTCTAACTTAGGACAGCTAGGAAGACTGTCAGGCAAGGCTGAAGACTCAGCTGGGGTTAAAGACATTGATTTATAAGGGAATCCATAAAGTTGAATTATTATTTTAAGAAGTGTACGTAGACTTATTATAAGAGCAAAAAGCATTATGGTGGGTTGATCAGAATCAGGGTCCTAGGGTGAGAGGCTGATGGATGGCTAAGAGAATACCAGGGGATGGTCGATGTGATAGTTCAAGGCATCAAGGCTGTCTGGGAAGGAAATGAAGCCAAAGCTGCACTGACTGGGAGAAAAGAGAAGAGTAAAGGCACTGAAAGACAGAGAACTGGTTACCGAAAGAAAGAGGTAAGTGAGTTGGAAGATTGGTATTCCGTCTTAAAACAGCAGGTAAGACTGCAAAGCTGGGATAGTAGGAAGAGGGGTGGGAATATCTGTTCATATATTTAAACGCTTATTGCATGTCATACTTGTGATTAAAAATAGATGACATCCTGAAAAGTCATTGTTTAAGTTTGTATCTGTGATAAATAAGCTTAGAAGTTCAGACAATAGAAAGGCCAGAAATAAACCCATGCATTTATGGTCAGTTAACATGACAAAGCAATGGCACCCCACTCCAGTACTCTTGCCTGGAAAATCCCATGGGTGGAGGAGCCTGGTAAGCTACAGTTCATGGGGTCATGAAGAGTTGGACACGACTGAGCGACTTCACTTTCACTTTTCACGTTCATGCATTGGAGAAGGAAATGGCAACCCACTCCAGTGTTCTTGCCTGGAGAATCCCAGGGACGGGGGAGCCTGGTGGGCTGCTGTCTATGGGGTTGCACAGAGTCAGACACGACTGAAGTGACTTAGCAGCAGAGCAGAACATGACAAAGGAGGCAAGAATATGCAGTGAGAAAAAGACTCTTCAATAAGTGGTGCTGAGAAAACTGGACAGCTACATGTAAAAGAGTGAAATTAGAACATTCTCTAATGTCATATATAAAAATAAACTCAATATGGATTAAAGACCTAAATGTAAGATCAGATACTCAAAAACTCCTAGAGGAAAACACAGGCAGAACACTCTTTGACATGAATCACAGCAATATTATTTTGGATCCATCTCCTACAGTAATGGAAACAAGAGCAAAAATAAACAAATGGGACCATATCAAACTTAAAAGCCTTTGTTTTTGCTTAAAAACATAGGAAACCATAAAGAAAATGAAAAGACAACTTATGGAATGGGAGAAAATATTAGTAAATGAGGCACCTGACATGGGACTAATTTCCAAAATAAGCAAACAGCTTATATAGCTCAACAACAACAACAACAACATTTTTTAATTAAAAAACAGAAGACCCAAATAGATATTTCTCAAAGAAGATAAACAGATAGCCAATAAGTATATGAAAATACACTCAATGTCACTAATTAGCCAAATGCAAATCAAAACTAAATGAGGCATCACTGTACACTGGTCAGAATGGCCATCATTGAAAAGTCTACAAGTAATAAATGCTGGAGAGAGTGTGGAGAAAAGGTAACCACCCTACACCATTGGTGGGAATGTAAATTGGTGCAGCCACTTTGGAGAACACCATATAGTTCCTTAAAAAGCTAAAATAATGATCCAATAATCCTATTCTTGGGCATATGTCCAGAGAAACTTTAACTCAAAAAGACACATGCACCCCAGTATTCACAGCAACACTATTTATAGTAGTCAAGGTGTGGAAGCAACCTAAATGTCCATCAATAAATGAATGGATAAAGACAATGTGGTACAATGGAATATTACTCAGACCAGGGGGTGCTAGTAGTAAAGAAAGTGAAAGTGAAAGTGAAGTCACTCAGTCACGTCTGACTCTTTGCGACCCCGTGGACGTAGCCTACCAGGCTTCTACATCCATGGGATTCTCCAGGCAAGAATACTGGAGTGGGTTACCATTTCCTTCTCCAGGGGATCTTCTCGACCCAGGGATCAAACCCAGGTCTTCCGCATTGGAGGCAGATGCTTTAACCTCTGAGCCACCAGGGAATAAGAGACACAGGTTCGATCCCTAGATCAGGAAGATCCCCTGGAAATGGGAATGGCAATCTACTCCAATATTCTTGCCTAGAGAATCCCATGGACAGAGGAGCCTGGCAGGCTACAGTCCATAGAGTCGCAAAGAGTCAGACATGTGAAACGACATGCATGCAAAGAAGAGTGAAATAATGTTATTTGCAACCACATGGACGGACCTAGAGATTGTCATCCTAAGTAAAGTAATTTAGAGAAAGACAAATACCACATGATATCACTAATATGTGGAATCAACAAAAATGAAACAAAGTAACTTATTCATGAAACAGAAATAGACTCACAGACACAGAAAACAAATTTAGCCTTCAAAAGGGAAAGAGGGAAGGGGGATAAATTAGGGACTTGAGATTAACAGATACATAAGGGATGGAGCCAAAGCAAAAACAATACTCAGTTGCAAATATGACTGGTGAAAGAAGCAAGGTCTGATGTAAAGAGCAATATTGCATAGGAACCTGGAATGTTAGGTCCATGAATCAAGGCAAATTGGAAGTGGTCAAACAGGAGACGCAAGAGTGAACATCAACATTCTAGGAATCAGTGAATTAAAATGGACTGGTGTAGGTGAATTTAACTCAAATGACCATTATATCTACTACTGTGGGCAGGAATCTCTTAGAAGAAATGGAGTAGCCATCACGGTCAACAAGAGAGTCTGAAATGAAATACTTGGATGCAATCTCAGAAACAACAGAATGATCTCTGTTCGTCTCCAAGGCAAACCATTTAATATCACAGTAATCCAAGTCTACGCCCCAACCAGTAACACTGAAGAAGCTAAAGTTAAATGGTTCTATGAAGACCTACAAGACCTTTAGGAACTAACACCCCCAAAAGATGTCCTTTTCATTATAGGGGACTGGAATGCTAAAGTAGGAAGTCAAGAAACACCTGGAGTAACAGGCAAATTTGGCTTTGGAATACGGAATGAAGCAGGCCAAAGGCTAATAGAGTTTTGCCAAAAAAATGCACTGGTCATAGCAGACACCCTCTTCCAACAACACAAGAGAAGACTCTACACATGGACATCACCAGATGGTCAACACCAAAATCAGATTGATTATATTCTTTGCAGCCAAAGATGGAGAAGCTCTATACAATCAGCAAAAACAAGACCAGGAGCTGACTGTGTCTCAGATCATGAACTCCTTATTACCAAATTCAGACTTAAACTGAAGAAAGTAGAGAAAACCACTAGATCATTCAGGTATGACCTAAACAAATCCCTATGATTATACAGTGGAAGTGAGAAATAGATTTAAGGGACTAGATCTGATAGAGTGTCAGATGAACTATGGACAGAAGTTTGTAACACTGTACAGGAGACAGGGGTCAAGACCATCCCCATGGAAAAGAAATGCAAAAAAGCAAAATGGCTGTCTGAGGAGGACTTACAAATTACTGTGAAAAGAAGAGAAGTGAAAAGCAAGGGAGAAAAGGAAAGATACAAGCATCTAAATGCAGAGTTCCAAAGAATAGCATGGAGAGATAAGAAAGCCTTCCTCAGCAATCAATGCAAAGAAATAGAGAAAAACAACAGAATGGGAAAGACTAGATATCTCTTCAAGAAAATTAGAGATACCAAAGGAACATTTCATGCAAAGATGGGATTGATAAAGGACAGAAATGGTATGGACCTAACAGAAGCAGAAGATATTAAGAAGAGGTGGCAAGAATACACAGA
>SJYC01107294.1:0-10402 GCA_006408675.1 Madoqua kirkii | reverse complement strand
TATTCTTTCACTTTCTGATAAGGTAATATTGTAATCTCCAAATATATAAAAATACATATTAAACATTAGAATGTGTTAAAATTAATGTATTCTACTATAACCATAGAAAGGCATGAAAATAGGAAAAGAATTGTTAAAAATAAATTAAACCCACTTCACTGATATTTCAGATGAGGCTGAATGTAGTAATGTTTGCTGTATGTTTATGTTCTTAAAATGGTTAGGAACTGTGACACTAAATTTGGACTGGCAACTTAAATTGTTTACCAAACATAATAATTTTGTCATAATGCTTAAATGTTTAAAAAAATTGATTTTCAAAGGCAAGAGACATAAGTTTAACATACCTAGCATTTGTCAAAATACAAGCAGTCACTGGTCACTGGGGCTGTTTTCCTCCCACCACAGCCCCTTGGCTATAAAATCATCCGTCTTAAAAAAAAACCATGAACATCACCGTAGGTAAAACTTAAAATTCAATGCATTGTTCTTAAAATAATGGACTTATCCCCGTCTCTGTTTTCACGGTTAACATTTAGGCTGCAGAGTGTAGCCCGGGCTGACTCCGGGCTCTATTGTATAGTATGAATTTAAGAAGTTATTTATTCACTAAATCTATTAGCATATCCATAAAAATTAGGTCAAAAACTTAAATTTCCACATAGGATTTTCTTCGGAGCCAAAATTAAGAAAATGCATATAAAGTGTTGAGTGAAGTATGTGTACAGAAAAAATAATGATATAAGCTGAATATAAGCTGTTCTCATTGAAAGAAGGTGTTAGTTGCTCAGTCGTTTCTGACTCATTGCGACCCATGGGCTGCAGCCCGCCAGGCTCCTCTTTCCATGGAATTCTCCAGGTAAGAATAATGGAGTGGGTAGCTATTCTCTTCTCCAGGGAATCTTCCCTGATGAGGGCTGAACCTGCGTCTCCTGCCTTTCAGGCAGATTCTTTACCGACGACTGAGCCACCAGGGAAGATGTCTGATCTCGTTATCAGGTATGATAAGTTTTTCTGTAAAGTAGCAAAAAAATGTGCTGCCTTGAGGCAGCAGTTTATTTTCCCCACATAACAGAAATTTGGAGGCTATCCGGCTGTCTCCCTCTTGGCTGTCTGAGCATGGCTGCAAAGGGACAAGCAGGAAGAGAAGAGTGAAAGGAAAAAGATGGGACTGGGGCTGAGGGCAGCTGCGTCAAAACCATTAAAATCCTTCTCAGAGGGCTGACCTAGGGAGGCTGCCCTCTTTATCTCTTTGGCTGGAACTGGGGCTCCTGGGAACACAGATTAGCAAGTCTTCTCCTTTTCCCTTTTCAATTGTAGAGGAAAGTGAAGGGGAGGAGGGCTGTGGATGGTTTTGAGGTGTCCACAAACATCATCCTTATCATTCCATCATTTTCCCTCCTTAAGCCACAGATTCCTAGTTTGTGAAACGAGAGCCATCTGGCTAGAAGATCTCCTGGGATGCTCACCACAGTGTCATTCTCATTTAAACACTGGGTCTTCATTGCTACGAATGAGCTTTCTCTCTTACAGCAGCTAGGCTCTAGTTGCCGTGCATGAGCTTCTCCTTGTGGTGGCTTCTCTTGTTGTGGCACACGGGGCTCAGTGGTTGTGGTGCGTGACCAAAACTGTGGCAACTCTGAAGGTCCTTCCAGCTGTAGAGCTCCCCATGGGGGTGGAGCAGCCCTCAGTTGAGGCTGCACTGTAGCCAGGGTTCTGACCCTGCCTAACCCCC
Source organism: Madoqua kirkii (assembly GCA_006408675.1). Classification (NCBI taxonomy): domain Eukaryota; kingdom Metazoa; phylum Chordata; class Mammalia; order Artiodactyla; family Bovidae; genus Madoqua; species Madoqua kirkii. The sequence goes on along the minus strand of SJYC01107294.1, from coordinate 8,667 downwards.
TTTCCTTCCCTCTTCTGCACCTGTTGAACTTCCTACATGCTAGTATCTGTCTCAGAATCTGTATCCTAGGGAACGTAACTGCAACAATTCCTTAAATATGTTCCTGAAAGATCCTATTCCAGGAGATACAGACTGAGCTCTAACCTCATGTGAGATCCTCCATGTTGGCTGGAAACCTCACTGGCAGTACTAGGGCTGAGATATTTAGAAGCAACAACTAAAAAATTCGCCTTAATGAGGGGTTATTTGGAGGTGCTGAGAAAAACATCCAAAAAAGGAAGAGAGATTCCAAGAAAGTGATAGCGTCAAGATAAGGTCTTGGCCATCCCCTAATAGAAGATGAAGGGCATAAACATATTTCTGATTAACATAGGCTAATCAAGTCCCTAAGAAACTACATAAATTAGTGTAAGTATCTAAGCTTCTTAATCAAACAGACTTTATTCTTCAATTCCACCTCTATTATATAAGACTCTATAACCCTGACTAAGTTACTGTTCTCTCTGTGACGAAGTTTCTTCATCTCTGAAGGATAGGGATGGGGATTAGTGAAAAAACATATAGCCACATCTCTTCATGCTGGTGCCCCCATGAATGTGATCAAGGGAAATTTGGATGCCTTTTTTTTTTTCCCACAAGATAAGGTCTTGGCCATCCCCTAATAGAAGATGAAGGGCATAAACATATTTCTGATTAACATAGGCTAATCAAGTCCCTAAGAAACTACATAAATTAGTGTAAGTATCTAAGCTTCTTAATCAAACAGACTTTATTCTTCAATTCCACCTCTATTATATAAGACTCTATAACCCTGACTAAGTTACTGTTCTCTCTGTGACGAAGTTTCTTCATCTCTGAAGGATAGGGATGGGGATTAGTGAAAAAACATATAGCCACATCTCTTCATGCTGGTGCCCCCATGAATGTGATCAAGGGAAATTTGGATGCCTTTTTTTTTTTCCCATCTAGGAGAGCTGATAAATAAAATGCCTATACTGGAAAGTAAGTTGATCTAAATTAGGACTTTTCAAACCCTTTAGGCAGAAGAATTATTTTTCTTTTTTCAAATAAGATCTTGCAAATAAAGCAGATTAAAAAATCAGAATTTTATGAAGCATAAATTTTGTAAGTTCAAGTATACAATGCTTAAGAATAGTTTAGTGGGATCCAAAGAGACTATTAAGATGAACAGAAAAATTTGAAATCAAGTTTACAGATGGCAGTTACAGTCTTATATGGTTGCACCACCTAATTTTTTTCTATGGGTTTTTTTTTGTTTGTTTGCACACGTGTGAAGTTGCTTCAGTCATATCTGACCCTGCAACACTATGGATCATAGCCCGCCAGGCTACTCTGTCCATGGGTGGGGATTCTCCAGGCAAGAATACTGGAGTGGGTTGCCATGCCTTCCTCCAGGGGATCTTCCCAATCCAGGGAAAGAACTCAAGTCTCTTAAGTCCCCTGCATTGGCAGGTGGGTTCTTTACCATTAGTGTCAACTTTTATTTGTTTGCACAGCATTGAAAATCTTGACTCACACAAACAGCTGTAAATGATATGATAACAATTTAAAACAACTTGATCTGTAATCTCAGGATATTTCTCAATTGAATTGTGTTGATGAGAGACTTTTATTCTAAAGTCTGTAGAAAACCAATTAATATGTGTAAGTTGATATACTGATGGTTTTCAATATGTTAAAACAACATGTACTATTTTTTGAATGTAAGCATTATTCCTTACTGCATTCTTAAAAATGAATTTTTCAATTAAATTGATTTTTTAGAAAATGAAATTCGAATCAAACATTTTTGGAAGCCCTGGAACCGAATTTGAAAACTCAAAGGTTTGATGGAGTCTCTATGCTTATTCCAAATGTTTGAATCTATGATGATTCTTCTGCCACTGGCTGCTTAGAAACTCTGCCAAAACTCTGCTGTACATTGAGTTGATCCTCTAGTGGCTTTTAAGGGAAGCCTGGGAAGGTATAAAGTACTCACTGCCAGGCACAGATCACATGCTCTGCACGGAGCTGTCGTCATGAACACAGTGTTGTCACCAAGGATGCCCATCAACTAAGCAATAGCAACTCTGTAGTACAGAGTTTGACGGGAGGACAGAAGTCAGTGTTGGTCAAGGTGGTAGCTACTCAGTTTAGAGCTCAAATAATATCCCAGGAGCCTATAAGAAAACCACTGAGATGGAGAATGCAGGCTTACAGCCCAGGCAGACGAATTAAGCAGATGGCACTCAGTATAATTCCCTCACATGGTATACACAGTCTCAATACCAGTTACAGACGCAAAACAATCACTTCAAAAGTGAATGAAACCTGTGTCTACTTTATAACTCTCATTTCTTCAATATCTACTGCTATGTTATGCAAAAAGGAGGCACACAATTTGTTGCTGTTCAACATTAAGTTGTGTCCAATTCTTTGTGACTCCATGAACTGCAGCACCCTAGACTTCCCTGTCCATCACTATCTCCCTAAGTTTGCTCAATCTCTTTGCCACTCCAGTACTCTTGCCTGGAAAATCCCATGGGCAGAGGAGCCTGGTGGGCTGCAGTCCATGGGGTCGCTAAGAGTCGGATACGACTGAGCTACTTGACTTTCACTTTTCACTTTCATGCATTGGAGAAGGAAATGGCAACCCACTCCAGTGTTCTTGCCTGGAGAATCCCAGGGACCACGGAGGAGCCTGGTGGGCTGCGGTCTATGGGGTCACATAGAGTCAGACATGACTGAAGTGACTTAGCAGCAGCAGCATGTCCATTGAGTCAGTGATGCCATCCAACCACCTCATCCTCTGTCATTCCCTTCTCCTCCTGCCCTTAATCTTTCCCAGCATCAGGGTCTTTTCCAATGAGGAGGCTCTTCACATCAGGTGCCCAAAGTATAAGAGATTCAGCATCAGTCCTTCCAATGAATATTCAGGGTTGATTTCCTTCAAGATTGACTGGTTTGATCTCCTTGCTGCCCAAGAAACTCTCAAGAGCCTTCTCCAGCACCACAGTTCAAAAGTATCAATTCTTCAGCGCTCAGCCTTCTTTATGGTTCAACTCTCACATCCATACATGACTACTAGAAAAACTGTAGTTTTGACTATACAGACCTTTGTCAGCAAAGTGATGTCTGCACACAATCATTGCTTATAAATCAGTGAAAAGTTAAGCTGAACCAAATCTTTTTATTCTAAATCCGGCTACTTGAGCCATCAGAGTCCAACAGACACAAATCCAACCCTGAATCTGGCAGGTGTAGGGACTCCAAACTAAGCACCTGTCACAACACTGAGGCAGCTATTCCATTTTAGTTCTGCTCATTCAGGGTCTCTAGTACTACGGATGTAACTAGTTCTAACAAAGCAGAATTTCCAAACTATAGGTATAGGTAGTACCAACTAGCTATACCTTCCATCACTATGTTTTTTTTTTTTTTTGCACCCACATGAGTATATACAAGAGCTTTTCTGTATTCAAGTGCTTAGATCAGGAAGTAAAATTGCACCAAAAAACCAAATGACTCACTCCTCTAGAGCATGAATAATACTAAACAATGGGAGACAAGGAGCAGATGTTGCCCATGACAACCAACAGCCATCAGGGTATTTTGGAGACACAAAATAGGAAAAGCACTTTTTTTCAAAATCAATTCACTGTATCATTTTCCTAACAGTCCAAATATGTAATTTTCATCCATTGGCTGATACCTGGGAGTCCTCTTGTGTTCTATTATACTGAATTTCAGAAACTTAACAATCTCACACAAAAGAAATGTGGTTACTTTTCACTATGTTGTTTCAAATTTCCTTAACTCAGGAACATCTTTTCTTTCATTCTCTATTGGAATAACAATGAAGAGCACAGATCCTCTTTGATGCTACAGTTAAAGGTCAATGGTTTTTCCTCATTTGCAGAAGAAAATGTGTCACTGGTGCTGATTCAGGAGAAACGCTGTCAAGGCTGCTGCTCCATTATCCAACTCCACTGTGCCCTCATCCTCTATGTGCATCCTTTAGATGCCTGACTTTACATTTTACCCTATGTGAACCTGACTGCCACTGCAGGAGACATAAGAGACACTGGCTCTTCCCCCTGGAGGAGGGCATGGCAACCCACTCCAGTGTTCTTGTCTGGAGAATCCCATGGACAGAGAAACCTGGCAGGCTATAGTCCATAGCGTCACAAAGGGCCAGACATGACTGAAGTGACTTAACCCACATGCATATTGTCCTATAGATACAAAATGTTGATTTCTGGCCCAGAGCTGGCTCTCACTCACCTGTGATAAAGTTTCTCACTCATTTTCTTTTTTTTTTTTTTAATGCTGGGTGCATTCTTTTTTTTTTTTTTAATTGGAGGCTAATTGCTTTACAATATTGTAGTGGTTTTTGCCATACATTGACATGAATCCGCCATGGGTGTACATGTGTTCCCCATCCTGACCCTACCTCCTACCTCCCTCCCAATCCCATCCCTCAGGGTCATCCCAGTGCACCAGTCCTGAGCGCCCTGCCTCATGCATCAAACCTGGACTGGTGATCTGTTTCACATTTTCTACCATCTTGTCTTGCCTTGTGCTTTTCTCCTCTCACTGGGAATTGCTGACTCTACTTTGAATGCCTTCCCCTTCCTCACTGCAGGAGAAGGGTGACACATGCTTAAGAATTGCAACTGCTTCCTTGGAAGACTTTTTTGAAATTACTCCACACCCATAATGACCTTCTTTTCTGAGTTTCTGTCAAAATTGTATTCAGTTCCATACACTCATCAATAAGCGCTTCCATCAGTGATTAGTTCCTGTTCCCAACAAGCACCAAATATTGCTTAGCTGTACCTCAGCTGTTTTGAAGTGAGTCATCATGTTTGATAAAATTCTCTTCTAACTCCCACAGAGCTTGGCAGGGAGTTGGAATATTCACCTTTAACATATACTGATTCACTTAACCGGGTCAGTGTCTCCACCTCTTAAAATATAAAACTCTTGATGGCTCAACTCTCTTTTTTTCTCTGTACTGCATCATAGTACCCTGACAGATAAATGCTTTCTGATAATGGCTGCGGCCCTCGATTTGGAATATTCCATTACAGCTCCTTACCCGGATTAAAAACTGGAAACCAGTGGTAGAATTCATTCCTGTAGGGAACAGTGTCAAACTCGCTGCACTGCATCTGCCGAAAAGTGGGTGTATCCGGGCGACAGGGGTGGATGTTGCACAAGCGATAGCGTTTTCTTTCTCCAGTGCAGTACTTCCCTCCGAATTTCGGTCTACACGTGAAACACACAAATTTGTTCTTTAATTTCCTTAAAGGCCAGTATTTTATGTTAAAAGTGCTCTCTCTGTCCCTCCTTATCTCCATTTCTGTCTTTTCTCTTTTTTCTACTGTACACATTCTTCTCTGGCTAACTTTTATGATTACTTTCGTTATTTTAGTTTCCTGTTGAAAAACCTATAATGGCACCCTGTGAGCACAGGATGCAGTCCAGCCTCTTAAGCATGATGGCATTCAAGGCCAGCATGATCCTGACTTACCAACCTGAACACATTTTCTTCCCACATTCCTTCTCGTTTGCACACCGCTCCCACGATATCTGCTGACTTGTTTGCTTTTCCCCCCCTGTGCTTCTAGATTTCCACTCTTCTCTAAATGTCTGCATACCACCCATCCTTTAAAGCCAAATAAATGTTATTTCCATCTCCATCATGAATTCTATCTGAATTCTTGCCAGAAGTAATCTCTTTCTCCTCTGGATAACATTTCATTATCCAGCTGAAGGCACTTTCTATACTTTTCACACCCAAAGATAATTCTTTAACCAAGGCAGTTCACATTCATCGATTCCCTGTAGGCAGGACTACGCGCCGTACTTCATAGTTGAGGCTAGGCTGGTGGTTTCCTATTTGTGATGATGAAGTGATACTCTACGACTTGGCAGCTCCCCAAAAGCCAAATAAATGTTATTTCCATCTCCATCATGAATTCTATCTGAATTCTTGCCAGAAGTAATCTCTTTCTCCTCTGGATAACATTTCATTATCCAGCTGAAGGCACTTTCTATACTTTTCACACCCAAAGATAATTCTTTAACCAAGGCAGTTCACATTCATCGATTCCCTGTAGGCAGGACTACGCGCTGTACTTCATAGTTGAGGCTAGGCTGGTGGTTTCCTATTTGTGATGATGAAGTGATACTCTACGACTTGGCAGCTCCCCAGTTCATTTTCATCTAAGAGCCTTTTATAAGCCAAGCCCTGCTAGGTTCTCACTAGACAGCTGACCAATATAAATCAAGGATATAGTGTCAGCACAGTCTGGTCAGGCACTGACCTGAATCTGCAACTGTATTTTTATTGACCTTCTCAATGAACTTAAGCAAACCAGCTACTGAGACCAAATATGATCACTCTATGGTGTCACCCAAGGAGACTCTATCACAAACTGTAGCCTCTAAGATGGGAGTTAGGACCATTTTTTTCCCCTCAAGCCAAGTTAGGGGATCATCTTTCATTTCCTCAACAAGAATGTCCCTTTTTTGACAACCACGGATTGCTGACTGTCCTCCCAAGAAGGCTAAGGACTGGCAGTGGCTGATACACAACACTGACCACAGATCCTGGAGCAAATTGCCTGTATTTCTTGATTACAAGAATGGAAATAGTTTTTCTGATCACATTGAAACAAACTATAAAATAAAGATTTTCTGTAAAAAAAATTCTATAAGAAATTCTTGATTTTGAATTTTTGAAGCCACAGGAACCTGGTGTTTTAACAAAAAATAAGATTTAAAACAATTTTGCCCAAACCCCTCAAATGTACACTTAATTATAGGCATGGGAAATGATAAAGATGTCATAGTAACTACCATTTACTGACAAATTTATGTAATCTTATTCAAAACATTAAAAATAATCATCCTCAAAAAATGTGCCAAGCTTTAAATAATTGGTTACCCAAGAGAAGAAAACTATTTTTATAAAATTATACATTCATTATAATTAAAAGAAAGCTGTGTCTTGTCAGTAAAACTGGGTGTGATAATCCTCACTGATAGAATGGGGTTATTTAAAAGGACTTAATCATGTTATCTTCTAGAGACTTTCACATGGATTTTACTTTAAAAATTTTTTTGCTTATTTCTCCAAATGACGATATCAGTTTAGTTACCTAAGTTTGAATCTAGTACCAAGCCAAAATGAGACAAAGCAAGAAATAAAAAAAGCAAAAGTGTTTTCTTCATGCTCTATGAGTTTTCCTTCTGGCTCTCTTGGTCTCTGGGAACCTACCTAGTTTCCTTGGAGAGCCCTCGGGTCACTGACATCACCCCATCCACAACTGGTCTCCCAGTGCTCAAGGAAGGAAGAGAAGCATCTTTGACTTGACTTACTCAGGGTTGTTGCAGAGCCTCTCTGCACTCTGGGCTCCAGCCCCACAGGTCCTGGAACAGTGGGACCAGGGTGACCAGCGGCCCCAGCCTCCAGGAATGCTCTCTGGTTTTTTGCCCACTGTGATACACTTGCCAGCCATACACCACTGAAAACGGAAGAGACAGGAGATGGTTCCATAACAAGCTGACTCAGGAACCCTCGCAGCCTGAACCCGGTTCTTCCTGATCAAGCAGACTTCCTACAGTCACACATCAGATGCAGAACAAAGAGCATCTCATAAAAGAATTTCCCTAGAGAGTCTTGGGTTTTAGAATCAGAGAATTTCAGGAATTAAAGGGAATGTTATGTGTGCCTAGTTGCAGTGAAAGGAGTATGACTCCAAGTGTGACTGGCAGACTTGCATGCCAGAATGTTAGCTTTCTTCATTAAGAAAATCTTGCTATGGAAAGCATGTCAGCTGAGTACGCTTAGTAACATAGCTGTTCAGTAACATAATTGATTTACTTTCTGATGCAAGCTTCTTATCTTGTTGAGAACCATAACAAACATTTTGTAGACTGGCACCATGATAGCATTCCTCTACAGCCTCTATGGGTATTTAATGTTTGCAACAGATAACTCATCCCCTCTGTAAAAAATCTGCTCGTTGCTGAAAAACCCAAGTTGTTAGAGAGATTGCAGTTCTTTCTAATATCAAGAAAAATTTCTGCTCTCCTATAACTCTGCATTGTTTCCAGTTCTAATATTTCAAGTGGCTCAGGAAAAACTCCACTCTCTACCTCTTCAAGGGACTCCCTCAACAACTATCAGTTTAGGAGGGTGAACACACAAAAAGGGAAACAAGAAATGCAAGCTGGTTGTTAGAAATGGCCACATTTCGCAGAGGATCTGGGTGTGTTTCATCTGCTTGCCTCCTCTTCCTCATTATTTCTGGTGACTGTGGATTTTGATCAAGCCCTATGATCTTAATGATGAGTCATGACATACTCAAGCTACATGAAGATACCCACTAAACACATAAATCCTAGGTCCACACAAACCCAAACTGTGCTCTTGAACAGCATGTATTACCCTGTCTTCAGGTAGTCTGGACATTTAACATCTCTGAGTTCTCGGGTATGGGTAGGACTTTAAGAAACACAGTCATGTCATATGATGAACAGGCTTCCCAGGAGGCTCAGTGGGTAAAGAACTCACCTGCCACTGCAGGAGATACAGGTTCAATCCCTGCGTTGGGAAGATCTCCTGAGGAGGGCATAGCAACTCACTCCAATATG
>SJYC01107293.1:0-19889 GCA_006408675.1 Madoqua kirkii | reverse complement strand
GTCATATGATGAACAGGCTTCCCAGGAGGCTCAGTGGGTAAAGAACTCACCTGCCATTGCAGGAGATACAGGTTCAATCCCTGCGTTGGGAAGATCTCCTGGAGGAGGGCATAGCAACTCACTCCAATATGCTTGCCTGGAGAATCCCATAGACAGAGGAGCCTGGAGGGCTACAGTCCATGGGGTCGCAAAGAGTCAGACACAACTGCAGCAACTGAACAGGCACACAGGCAGATGATGAGCAAGAAGATAACATACGGTCTGAAATCAACATCTTTGGAAAGAAGAAGCCACTGACTTGTCCTTCTCCGTGTTCAATACGAAAGTGAAAGTGTTAGTCGCTCAGTTGTGTCCGAAATTTTGCGACCCCATGGACTGTAGCCCCTCAAGCTCCCCTGTTCACGGTATTTCCCAGTCAAGAATACTGGAGTGAGTTGCCATTCCCTTCTTCAGGGGATCTTCCAGACCCAGGGATCAAACCTGGGTCTCCCACATTGCAGGCAGATTCTTTACTGTCTGAGCCACCAGGGAAGCCCTCAGTGTTCAATATGGAGTGGGAGAAAAGGTTAAAGTGAAGGTTGATGATCAGCTCAGCAGATGTAACTGATCACAAACGCCACAAAAGTTCGTCAGGGAAAGGTGGGTCAGATGTTGTGTAACTGGAATGTGGCTTGGGTCTCAGCCCTGTCTCCCTAATTACCTGTCCCAAGTGAAGGCTCAGGAGGAATAGTGAAGTGGAGTCCTTTCCTCTGGCAAGTCTGACTGTATGATGATCCCCATTCACCCAGAAACAGCCCCTCTCCAGGGCCTCCTCCCCAGCTCTGCCCAAGAACATAAGCCCCTTATCCCCAGCTTCCTTTCCCAGCCTGGCACCCCACTGACACCTCACCTTCTTCTCACCACATTGAGTCCCATCTGCAGCAGCGTCCAACTTGGAGCGACAAAAGCCCTTCACCGAGCACCACAGTGTCTGGCAGACATTCTGGAAAAACAAGCATGAGACTGAGCTTTTTTGTATTTTTCAAAACATGCACAAAAGCATTTCTACAATGATGGTGTAATCTACACAGGTTCATCCACATACCCACAGTAAATGCTATGGCTGTTACTGAGTAAGACTGATGGAAAGTGATCACTCAGGAAACCTCAGTTTAAACTTAATCTGAACATTGTTATTATACATAAACAGTTGGCTGTGAGCCATTCTGGGCCATATGGAAATGGGAGATAAAACACATTTGCCAAGAGTTGAATTTCTATTTGTGTGGCACCATATCCACTGTTCAATGCCCTCAGGAAGGGTTCTAACTGTAGCTTCTTGATCTGCATACAGGTTTCTCAGGAGGCAGGTGAGAGGAGGCAGGAGTCTAGTATACCCATCCTTTTAAGGATTTTCCCCAGTTCATTGTGATCCACACAGTCAAAGGCTTTAGCATAGTCAATGAAGCAGAAGTAGATGCTTTTCTGGAATTCTTTGCTTTTTCTATGATCCAATGAATGTTGGCAATTTGATCTCTGGATCAAATAGTTCAAAGGTAATGGTAAGGAGAGGTAATGAGAGATGGGATCAGGAGAGCAGTAAGAAGAATGAAGAGACAGGACAGAGGCACAGATTCCATCACAGGTTAAATACCAGGGCTTGACTTATCACTTATATGTTGAAAATAGAGAAGAATGAATAAAGGATAAGTCTTATTCCTACCTTGGCCTCTGGAGGTGCTCAGCAACCAGACAGGAAATTTAGGAAAGGGAGCAACTTCAGGGATTAAGTTGGTTGCTATGGTGTCTGCAGGTGTGAATCACTGTGATTCTTGAAAAGCACTATAGCATTTTCTTAACCACCAGCCAGTTGTAAAAGATACCAAAGGTGGGTCAAAGAATATGAATGACCTCAACTTCAATCCTTCTACCTTACAGACATCTTGCCATAAATAGAAAGTTTCCATTTCTGGATCTTTGAAAGTGAAAGTTGCTCATTCGTGTCTGACCCCTTGCGACCCCACAGACTACACAGTCTGTGTAATTCTCCAGGCCAGAATACCAAAGGAGGTAGCCTTATCCTTCTCCAGGGGATCTTCCTAACCCAGGGATTGAACCCAGGTCTCCTGCATTACAGGCAGATTCTTTACTAGCTAAACCACAAGGATTTGCCAATATTTCCCTGGACCTCCTTTAGTATGTTGGATCTCAAGCCCTGCACATACCCACCAGAGGTACCTAGATACCCAACACTTACTTCTACTTCCTGGCAGAAGGTAGCATTGGGGCCATACTGCAGCTGGCATTGGTGGTGAACATCATAGATGACTCCAGGGGCAATGATGTTGGACTTCAAGCCTTTCTTTTGGGGGATGTCATCCAGACAGAACCCCCAGCCTCGGCTGAAAACAAGTGAATAGAAATGAGAGCAGTGGCTTATAATTTCCTTCTAAATGAAAGTTCTAGTTTTTCATTCAAGAAAAACTTCTATTTCTCTAGTGCTCTATGTCTTTTAAGACAACTTTATTTCTACTAGACCCAAGGTAAGAGTTGTCTAAAAGGAAACGCAAATCACAGTCCCACATCGTTTGCTCAGATGTGATCTAAGAAATATTTCCAAGCAGTGGTAAAATGAAAAAAAAACAAGCATGAGACTGAGCTTTTTTGTATTTTTCAAAACATGCACAAAAGCATTTCTACAATGATGGTGTAATCTACACAGGTTCATCCACATACCCACAGTAAATGCTATGGCTGTTACTGAGTAAGACTGATGGAAAGTGATCACTCAGGAAACCTCAGTTTAAACTTAATCTGAACATTGTTATTATACATAAACAGTTGGCTGTGAGCCATTCTGGGCCATATGGAAATGGGAGATAAAACACATTTGCCAAGAGTTGAATTTCTATTTGTGTGGCACCATATCCACTGTTCAATGCCCTCAGGAAGGGTTCTAACTGTAGCTTCTTGATCTGCATACAGGTTTCTCAGGAGGCAGGTGAGAGGAGGCAGGAGTCTAGTATACCCATCCTTTTAAGGATTTTCCCCAGTTCATTGTGATCCACACAGTCAAAGGCTTTAGCATAGTCAATGAAGCAGAAGTAGATGCTTTTCTGGAATTCTTTGCTTTTTCTATGATCCAATGAATGTTGGCAATTTGATCTCTGGATCAAATAGTTCAAAGGTAATGGTAAGGAGAGGTAATGAGAGATGGGATCAGGAGAGCAGTAAGAAGAATGAAGAGACAGACAGAGGCACAGATTCCATCACAGGTTAAATACCAGGGCTTGACTTATCACTTATATGTTGAAAATAGAGAAGAATGAATAAAGGATAAGTCTTATTCCTACCTTGGCCTCTGGAGGTGCTCAGCAACCAGACAGGAAATTTAGGAAAGGGAGCAACTTCAGGGATTAAGTTGGTTGCTATGGTGTCTGCAGGTGTGAATCACTGTGATTCTTGAAAAGCACTATAGCATTTTCTTAACCACCAGCCAGTTGTAAAAGATACCAAAGGTGGGTCAAAGAATATGAATGACCTCAACTTCAATCCTTCTACCTTACAGACATCTTGCCATAAATAGAAAGTTTCCATTTCTGGATCTTTGAAAGTGAAAGTTGCTCATTCGTGTCTGACCCCTTGCGACCCCACAGACTACACAGTCTGTGTAATTCTCCAGGCCAGAATACCAAAGGAGGTAGCCTTATCCTTCTCCAGGGGATCTTCCTAACCCAGGGATTGAACCCAGGTCTCCTGCATTACAGGCAGATTCTTTACTAGCTAAACCACAAGGATTTGCCAATATTTCCCTGGACCTCCTTTAGTATGTTGGATCTCAAGCCCTGCACATACCCACCAGAGGTACCTAGATACCCAACACTTACTTCTACTTCCTGGCAGAAGGTAGCATTGGGGCCATACTGCAGCTGGCATTGGTGGTGAACATCATAGATGACTCCAGGGGCAATGATGTTGGACTTCAAGCCTTTCTTTTGGGGGATGTCATCCAGACAGAACCCCCAGCCTCGGCTGAAAACAAGTGAATAGAAATGAGAGCAGTGGCTTATAATTTCCTTCTAAATGAAAGTTCTAGTTTTTCATTCAAGAAAAACTTCTATTTCTCTAGTGCTCTATGTCTTTTAAGACAACTTTATTTCTACTAGACCCAAGGTAAGAGTTGTCTAAAAGGAAACGCAAATCACAGTCCCACATCGTTTGCTCAGATGTGATCTAAGAAATATTTCCAAGCAGTGGTAAAATGAAAAAAAATTATATTACCCTCAATGGGGTATTATGGTGACAACTTCTGACTTGCCCTAGTCATTCTTGCCAGTCCCCCAGGGACTTAAACTCACTCTTGGATCATAAAGAGCCCCTTTCAGATGAAAACAAGCTGAAGGACGGTTGAGGGAGACAGAGTGTTCACCTGGCTGAAGCTGGAGGCAGAACCCACTTGGATCTCAGGGTCAGAGAGCAGAAGCAAAGTTACCTGTTACAGTTACTGTTAACACCCTGAGACTGTGACCTATGAGAGGAACTGAGGCTTTTCCAGGTCTTGGGTAGAACTCAAAGTGACTTCCAGTGTACAGAGCCCTGAGTGAGGCTATGCTGAGATGCGTGGTCACTTACTCCAGGAAGCGAGTGATATAATCCTTGCTGCACTTGGACCATGTCAGTGGGGTGGGATTGTACTGCAGCTGGCGGGACATGATGTACAGGTGCCTGCCCACGGGCTCACAGTCATTTTCCTTCCCGTCATGCTGGATGCCGAAGCTGCAGGGAAGCACGGAGCACAAGAATATTAAAAAGGCAGGCATGAAACAAGAAGAAAACCACAGTTCCTCCAAGGTGAAAATAACCCACAGTGAGCCACCTTTGTATAGAAGGCATCTGATTACAAAGTGGGACTTTGAAGTTGGAGGGGGCTAGCTAATTTTCAACTACAAAGCACAGGAAACATTTTAGGCATAGTTTTGTTTCAAATATACAACCCTGGGAGCTGTGTGGCTAATCCAAAAACTTCTGTGTGGCAGAAAGCTATAAGCTTCCAGTTTGACTTTGGCTTTCTATGAGACTACAGTCAGGAGGGCAAATCTTCCCTCCAGCTGTCTTCTTTCTTCTGGTGCAGCAACTGCAGCACAAAAGAACAAAAACTTCCTTTTGCTTTTTCATCATAGTTTACTGAAGAGCATGAATGGCAAAGCCTATGGGAGACTTTTTCAGAAGCTGCAAGCTTGGAATGGATGGATTTCTTTCCAGATTCATACAAGTCATTCAATATATAGACATTAGGGAGCATGCACAGTCTAGTGGGCTTTCCAGGTGGCAAGAGCGGTGAAGAGTCCATTTGCCAGTACAGAAAATGTTAACAGATGTGGGTTTGATCTCTGGGTTGGGAAGATCCCCTGGAGAAGGGAATGACAACCCACTCCAGTATTCTTGCCTAGAGAATTCCTTGGACAGAGGAGACTGGTAGGCTACAGTCTCTGGAGTCACAAAGAGTCGGACACAACTGAGCGACTAACAATTTTATTTTATCATTGTCTAGCTGGCTTATTTCCCTTTTTTAGATGAGAGTTTGGGATTTGTCAAAAGTCACAAGCTAGTTCGTGACAAAGCTAAGTGTTCTGCAGATCTCTGTGCTCCTAAATCAGTGCTCTTGTCAGTGTCAGAGCGACTAAAATTTTATTTTATCATTGTCTAGCTGGCTTATTTCCCTTTTTTAGATGAGAGTTTGGGATTTGTCAAAAGTCACAAGCTAGTTCGTGACAAAGCTAAGTGTTCTGCAGATCTCTGTGCTCCTAAATCAGTGCTCTTGTCAGTGTCTCATTAGGTCAGCTCCCTGACCTCCCATTGCCAGGGGTAACCAGGTGAAGCAGCTTTGAAAGGCCCTAAAATGCTTAACTGACCCCCACGGCAAGGGGCTGCCTGGGAAAGAAGCTGACTGAGAAGTGTCTGTTTATAAGCCGAGACCTCAGGATCACTGCCAAGATGCTTTCTGAGTCCCCACAAGACCTGTCTCTGTTGGAATCTGCAGTTTGGACAATTGCAACCTGGAGATCTTGGCTCAACTTTCCAAATCTGAACAGAGGAAACTATGACCTTTTACTCTGCTGGTGAAATGCAATTCCTCCAACAGGAAAGCTCATATCCAACTTTAATAAAATCTCCTGATCAACATTAGCAACACTTGCAGAAAAAAGTCTTTGTGGGATTTAGAAATTTTCTTGTATTATTTTTAATGCATTAAGATGTTATCACTTATAGACTCTGATCACATTCCACATGAATACAAAATTCACAAAGGAGTCACAGAATTAATCTACCAAGCTCTTTAATCACTCAACCACAAAGAATTTAATTCAATGAAAGTTTTTTGTTTTTCTGAGCAGGCCTTCCCCAGGCTGTTGAAAATCTAGTCCTACTCTATTCATTAAGTATTCTACAAGTTCACCTGTTTAATAATTAGGAAAAATCTTAAACAAATGTGGTTCTAAAAATCTCCATTAATAATGGCTTTTCTAGGATCGGCCTTTCCAATATGACAAGCCAGATGTCTGGATCTTATATGCTTTATGTTAGTCATTCAGTTGTGTCCAACACTTTGTGATTCCATGGAGGGATTTCCCAGGCAAGAATACTGGGTGGGTTGCCATTTCCTTCTCCAGGGGATCTTCCTGACTCAGGGATCAAACCCAGGTCTTCTGCACTGCAGGCAGATCCTTTACCACTGAGCCACCAGGGAAGCCTATCCTATATACTGAGTGACTTCAAACCTACCCTCTAAATACATCAGCTCCCCAAAACCTCATGTTGCTCCATCTAAAGTTTTCAGTTCACTAAGCATTCCCCTCTCCAGCTCTATCACTGCTCTGTGCTTCTATGCAACACAAGAAAAGCAAAGCTACTAAACAAAGGTTCCTCTGGACATGTCTGCTCTCTATATATGAGGGGAGCACTCGAGTCATACGGGATCACTGGGTCAGTGAAAAATGAGAGACAAGAAAAATACACAAGGTCAGAGGAATGAAAGGTGTTTCCAAGAAGCTATTTCCTAGCAAGTGGAATGAACCTCAAAAGCAGTTTGGAGTAAGAGCCCACTACAGGCTGAAACAACTCACTGGCTGCTGAATTAGCCTGCTTTCCTACATCTTGGTTTTAAATTCCTGCTAGATGGGTTTATGAAAATTACAGACATGAAATAGCAAGCTAAGTCACTGCCTGAATCTTAGGGTATCACTTGGTCAGACATTTCTTGCTTTTTACTGTTCATTTTATGGTGGAGTAGAACCAGCAGAGAACGAGAACCATGAAAGTATGAATGTAAGCTTTTCTGACTCATTCAGGAAATACCAATTTGGCATATGCAACAAGGAAAGTTCTATAAGTGAAATAAATGGAATATCCCAATCCAGAAGAATGGGAAATACTGGATGGAGGTTGCGTTGCAAGTGTTCATCTCTATCATGATATTTTCATTACTTCAAGGGAAAGGATGCTAGGTCTCAGAGAGGTTTTTAAAGTTCCTTCTGGAATTCCATCTTCATTTTGGTAATTCACCTATTAAGGGATGAGAGCTTAGGTATGGGCGATGGATACAATCTAGGCTTCTCATAAATGGAACTTAAATGGGTTTTTTTTTCTCAAAATAAAAATGCAGTTATTTAGGCCAAAGCACCAGTTAGCTAACTTCACTTTTTATTTTAAATCCTATGCAATCAGTGATGAAGTAAACAAGTTTTCAAGAGCAATGGAGTATCTTTTTTATTAGACTATAGTGACTATCTTAGGATAGTGGCTTATTATATTTTTCTTTTTCTGGCACCAGGCTGTTTCATTGATATGCCCAGTGTTTCTCAGTTTGGTCCACAGCTAGTTAGAACTTTATATCTAAAAAGAGAACTGAATATTTCAGAAGCAACTGCAGGCAGATCCTTTACCACTGAGCCACCAGGGAAGCCTATCCTATATACTGAGTGACTTCAAACCTACCCTCTAAATACATCAGCTCCCCAAAACCTCATGTTGCTCCATCTAAAGTTTTCAGTTCACTAAGCATTCCCCTCTCCAGCTCTATCACTGCTCTGTGCTTCTATGCAACACAAGAAAAGCAAAGCTACTAAACAAAGGTTCCTCTGGACATGTCTGCTCTCTATATATGAGGGGAGCACTCGAGTCATACGGGATCACTGGGTCAGTGAAAAATGAGAGACAAGAAAAATACACAAGGTCAGAGGAATGAAGGTGTTTCCAAGAAGCTATTTCCTAGCAAGTGGAATGAACCTCAAAAGCAGTTTGGAGTAAGAGCCCACTACAGGCTGAAACAACTCACTGGCTGCTGAATTAGCCTGCTTTCCTACATCTTGGTTTTAAATTCCTGCTAGATGGGTTTATGAAAATTACAGACATGAAATAGCAAGCTAAGTCACTGCCTGAATCTTAGGGTATCACTTGGTCAGACATTTCTTGCTTTTTACTGTTCATTTTATGGTGGAGTAGAACCAGCAGAGAACGAGAACCATGAAAGTATGAATGTAAGCTTTTCTGACTCATTCAGGAAATACCAATTTGGCATATGCAACAAGGAAAGTTCTATAAGTGAAATAAATGGAATATCCCAATCCAGAAGAATGGGAAATACTGGATGGAGGTTGCGTTGCAAGTGTTCATCTCTATCATGATATTTTCATTACTTCAAGGGAAAGGATGCTAGGTCTCAGAGAGGTTTTTAAAGTTCCTTCTGGAATTCCATCTTCATTTTGGTAATTCACCTATTAAGGGATGAGAGCTTAGGTATGGGCGATGGATACAATCTAGGCTTCTCATAAATGGAACTTAAATGGGTTTTTTTTTCTCAAAATAAAAATGCAGTTATTTAGGCCAAAGCACCAGTTAGCTAACTTCACTTTTTATTTTAAATCCTATGCAATCAGTGATGAAGTAAACAAGTTTTCAAGAGCAATGGAGTATCTTTTTTATTAGACTATAGTGACTATCTTAGGATAGTGGCTTATTATATTTTTCTTTTTCTGGCACCAGGCTGTTTCATTGATATGCCCAGTGTTTCTCAGTTTGGTCCACAGCTAGTTAGAACTTTATATCTAAAAAGAGAACTGAATATTTCAGAAGCATCTTGTGCTATGAACAAATTTCTTTACTCCTAACGTCTTTTCTTCAGTTTTGTGTCTTACCAAAGTATTTTTTCTATCACTCAAATTCAAACTTACAGGTCTTTCTTCAACTTTGCCTTTCTTTCCCCTCCTTTTTGCTTTCAGTCATGCCACTTTGCTGGCAGAATCTTAGTTCTCTGATTAGGGATCGAACCTGAGCCCCCAACAGTGGAAGAGCAGAGTCCTAACCACTGAACCACTAGGAAATTCCCCAATGTTGTCTTTCCTATCAGTGACCCTATTTTGCCATTTAAAAGATAGTGCTTTATTTAGGTCAACTGTACATGGCTCAATGCCCTCTTTTAAAATTTAAAATTTTAATTCATTATATTTACATATTAAATTTATATTATTATATCATTATAGATTCAGATGCAAGTTGTGAATAAATAATACAAAGAGGTCCCATGTACCCTTTACCCACTTTACCCTCATGATAACATCTTGCAAAACTATAATACAATATCATAGCTAGGATGCTGATGTTGATGTAGTCAAGACACAGAACATTTTCACCTGGTGGAATTCTTCATGTTGCACTTTGTAGCCAGACTTACTTTCCAGCCCTCCCCCATCCCCTTCTTAAGCTCTGGAAGCCACTAATATGTCCTCTATTTAGATAATTTTATTATTTCAATAATGCTATGTCAATGGAATCTTACAGTATATAACCTTTGTGGACTAGTCTTTTTCACTGAGCATAATTGTTCAAAGATTCATCAAGGTCACTGCATGTATCAATAATTGGTCCTTTTTCTTGCTGAGTAGTATTCTATGATATGGATCCATCACAGTTTATTTAACCATTCACCACATTGAGTTGAAACAACCCCTGGGTTGCTTCTGGTTTGGGGCTATTAAGATTAAGCTTCTATAAATTTTCATGTATAGGTTTTTAAAATATGAACATACATCTTCACTTCTTCTTGATAAATGCCCAGAGTACAACTGCTGGATCATAAGTAGCATCAGTTTACTTTTAAAAAACTGCCAAAATGAATTGAGGATAAAGGTTCTATTCTTTGAATGTAAGTGAGCACTTGAGAATGTCTTATCAAGCAAGTCTTCTCCACTTTTCTTCAGCTTGGGCATACCATTGCTGAGAATGCCTTGAGCAATCATTTCTCAGTTTGATCCAGTCATATTGCTGGACACTGCTTGACTAGAGATGCTGCTGACACCACTGACTGTATTTGAGGCCACAAGGGACAGTCCTTCCATGGACCAGGACTGAGGATCCCTATACATTTGCACATAATAATAATTTTCATTTTGCCAAGTTATTATAAACATGACAATAACTATAGCCTGGTCTTTTCAGTATTTTGTTCAGACACCACTGACTGTATTTGAGGCCACAAGGGACAGTCCTTCCATGGACCAGGACTGAGGATCCCTATACATTTGCACATAATAATAATTTTCATTTTGCCAAGTTATTATAAACATGACAATAACTATAGCCTGGTCTTTTCAGTATTTTGTTCTCAATCTTATTTAGTTAGAAGTAAGTCACTTAACTTCTCTGTATTTGAATTTTTGATAATTAAGGATACTACACTGTAGCACATTTATCTCCCAGGGCTTTTTGGTAAGGATCAAAGAAATCTCAGTACCTAATCATATCTACTCATTTCATATATAAGAAAATAATCACAAAGAAGTGAAAGGAATTCTCTAGTCATAATATTGGCTGATGGAAAAGCCAGAATAACCACTCACATGTCCCAATTCCCAAGCCAATACTCTGGTTTAGTACTTTAGGTAAAAGTATTTCGAAAAGTTCCAATATTATATGAGAAAAATGGTGAGAAAGCCCAGACCAGACAGGCCAGGCCTTAAATAATCTAGGCAACAGGGCTTTTCCTAATGCCACCTCTTTTTCTGGCTGGACATTCAGAATATGCTCAGTGTTTTGCTTTCTTTCAGGCTGCTGCTGACGCTAAGTCACTTCAGTCGTGTCCGACTCTGTGTGACCCCATAGACAGCAGCTCACCAGGCTCCCCCGTCCCTGGGATTCTCCAGGCAAGAACACTGGAGTGGGTTGCCATTTCCTTCTCCAATGCATGAAAGTGAAAAGTGAAAGTCAAGTCACTCAGTTGTGTCCAACTGCTAGCGACCCCATGGCCTGCAGCCCACCAGGCTCCTCCATCCATGGGATTTTTCTAGGTGAGAGTAGTGGAGTGGGCTCTTTCAGGCTAATGGCCACATAACAGGTAGGGGTTCAGTTTAGCCATTTATATGACTCCCCGCTCTGAGCTTCCACCTAGGATGATGTTCTCTCATTGCTGGTTAATAAATACATCAATATATTAAGTTACAAATAAACTAAGATCTTTCCTCCCGAGAACCTCTGATACTCAGAGAATCCAGAATTCTCAACATTCCTTCACCAAAAATTTCTGAAACCTGCCTTCACTCAATTGATCTAATCAAATTTACACATTTTTGTGACAAAGTGGACTTCCTGTTAACTGGTGTTTGTTTGACAGTCTTTCCAAGTTTAAAGCAGTTTTCCATTCTTTCTTTTTTTCAGTGTCCTCCTTTAATACACATAAGTACAATGGTGCAAACAACAGTATCTACTTCATAAAGTTGTTGAAAGAAGTAAATGACACAATGTGAAATGTCTGGCATAAAGGAAGGGCAAAGAATGTTAAGGTTTGTGACTTTTTAGTGATATTAATAACATCACTATTTCATAAGAACTAAATAATAATTACTACTCCTGAGTTAATTAAGTTAAAGCTGATCTCCTTGTTTCTGCTCACCTCGTTCTAACTCAGAGACTTGCAGTGGTCTCTATGATTCTGTGATATTGATGGTACAAGTAGTCGGGCAGAGAAGACAATGGAATGTTGAACTTGCATCTTTTCCCAGTAGCCCCCTCCCCACTTTACAGATGAGAAAGCAGAGATTTAGGAGGTGATTCTCATGCCACAGTGCAATCTGATTCTCCTGACACCCTGATACTGATACATGATCAGGAGAAAGAGATCTCAGTTTCCTTGGCCCTTTACCTGTGTCCAAGTTCATGGGCAACTGTGAAAGCCAAGGGGAGTCCAGAGTCTTCATTGATGTTACAGCTCCGGTGAGGCTGGCACATTCCTGACAGGTGGGACAGCCCCAGAGTCTCACAGCGGTGATTGACACCTGCACAGAGGTCTTTTCTGAAAGCAAAGAACAGGGATGTGCAGACGCCTCAAGAAACATCTAGAAAAAAAACCCATCTAGCCATGAATTCACTTTCAATATGGTCTGTAAAGCATGATTAAAATTGCTTTTTAAAGTCCATATAAATCTTAGGGAGTGATTTTGAATTCACTAGGATTATTCTGATTTTACCACTTCATTATTAAATCTCATTCACACTCAAAGAAATATATGAAAATACAGCAAGTGTTTTAATTTGAGTTGCTTTTATTCTTAATCTCAGGAAGCCAAATTATATTATTTGACACACAAGAGAAGGATTTGATTGAAAATTGGAATTAATTGAACTTTTAAACAGGGAAAGGACAACCATCAGTGGTTGAGGTTTTTCAAACTGAAATGCCTTTTGGTCTTTCTGAGGTATGTGTTCAAAAGGTATCCGATAACTTTTGTTCATTCATGAAAAAGGTAATTGGTCCCATCAATCCATCTAGAGATCAAATTCATGGTCTCTCCGGTTCCACCACCCTAACAATACTGCATATGGGAGGGGATGGACATACAAAGAAAGACTCCTACGATCTCACAGGATACGAGGAAGTTAGGCCCTTTAAAAAACTGTCCATTGAGTGTCTATTAAGTATCCAGCAATAAAGAGGATAAAAAGGAGTGTCAAAAGGATTGTAAAATATGGGTCTTACAGGTAAGGAGCATAAACTCCCAATATGGGATCAGCTTCACCTCCACTAAGCACTGGAGACAGTAGAAGATAAAACATGCCTTGACATGAATCCACCAGCCCCATTTCACAAAGTGTATTCACACCAAATCCACCTTGTACTGAAAGCTCCTCTATAGGGAACTCTGTTGAAGTGGATCCCAGTGTGGTCCTCCAGAGGCCAGTTCAGTCCTCTCCTTCCCTCCCTTCCTGAGCCTACCTGCTCCTTCAGAGCAGAGATTCTCCACAGGGGTTGGTCTTGTTCCCTGCACCCTCCTCAGGAACTTCTGGCAACGTTTAGAGACAGTTATGGCTGTCACAACTTAGAGGAGGGTGCCACTGGCATCTCATGGATGGAGGCCAGGGATTCAGTTAAATACATCCCAGTGCACAGGCCAGACCCTCACAGAAAAGAATTAACCAACCCAAAATGTCAATAGTGTTACTACTGAGAAATCCTGCTTCAGAACTTGAAATTCTCTCTATTGTCTAGGAGCTGGTTGAGGTTCATCAAAACTTGAAACCAGAACTCTGTTGTAAAGAATAAAAAATATCATAATAAGAAGAAAAGGAGAACAGATCCTTTGTATTCTTACTGGGTGATAGTATGGCTACTGGGGTCAAATTAACTGGATTTAAGTCCCTGCTATATCTCTTAAAAGCAGTGAGATTTGGGGCAGGTGACATAATTTATAAGACTCAGTTTCTCAATCTGTAAAATAGGAATGATTGATAGTAATGAACTATCACGGTTGTCGTGGGGATTAAATGGAATGATAATTGTTCCAACAGATGTAGAACTGAACCTGGCCCATCTCAAATACCCCTCAAAAGCCAGCTGTCATTAACTCACTCATTCATTCATGTGAAAATGAGAGGTGAAATTATTATGCTTTCAGAGAAAGAAAAGAGACACAATGCTGGTTCCATGGTCCAGGGTTCTTTCCTAGAGCCAGGTCTTGCCTAGACTGAAGTCTTCTTGGGGCCACTTGCCTGGGTGCTCATGTTCTCTGGCTGCCTACGGCTCCCCAAAGCCTCTGTGCTTAGATTCTACACCCATACCAACATATTCCCTAGGGAAGTTACAATCAACACAGGTGTCACAAGCCCTGATGAACCTAATGTAATAGGTTTATGCCACAGACTTATTTTGGAACATATTTGCAATCAGCCAAAAGAGTGATTCTGGGATTGAAGTTTCCAGTTAGGATAAAACAGATATTTGGATAGGGTGGGAGCTAATTATCATCCCTTGCAGATATCCAATGTACTTGGATAATCCTGTTAAAGGGACAGAGGACAAGCCAAGATGTTCAGGGGCAGTCCGTCCTCCCCAAAGACAACAGATACCCAGGGCCTTCTTGATCATAAGGTTGGAGGGCCAGGCTGAAGGGCCTCTTCCACTCTACATCCCTGGATTCAGGATGTCTCTGAGTCTGCATAGGAGTACCCCGTGAAAACTTACCCTTCCCCCCTCTTTAACAGCTTCATTTGTCTAGATTAAAATAGTATCTGTTATACAGTAGGTGCTCAAAAAGTAGGTATTGGATCAATGAGCACACATAGCCTTCAAAGAGCCTGGGTTGATTAGGTAAATTCACTAGGTTTTCACAGTTATGTGTCCTAGAAGTCCTGATGGTTCTTATTAGCACATAGGGTCTCTGTAGTCAGAACAAATAGTGTCTTCATGAGGGTAAAGGAGCCAAAGGTGCAAGCAAATCACTCTGCCTATTCAGGGAAGGCCCTTCTCCCATATTCTGTCTTCAACATCAATCAGAGATGGAAGACTGATTTCTATTAAAAGAGTTGCCAGGTTCAAAACTGGAGGAAAATTTTTTTTAAATAAAATTAAAGGATAAGAAATTCCACAATGAAGAGTTATAGGAGGCTTTAATGAGGATCTGCAAACAAGCTTACTGCTTGTTTACAGAGCTATACCAAGAAGCCAGTTTTAATGATGAAATCATCTCTGGGATAGGAATAAGCAGATGCCGTTGATTAACACAGAGAGCTGTTCACATTCAGCAAGTTTGCTAACACCTCCTTACGGGGATGGGAGTCAGGAGGCATCTAGTTCACAGAAGCTCCCTTTTAAATGACCAAGAACAACAGAGAGTAGAATCTCATGAGTTTGAATACTTGGCAACCCTTTCTCTTGCCAATCCCGCCACCCGTCTTTCCATCCCTGGCTCTGGGGTACCTGGTGAGAAGCACGGCCACATCATGATGGGCAGGGTTGAGGTCACTCTTGGGATTGATGCTCTTCTGCCATTTGCAGAAGCTGGACAGTGTCTTCTCTGCATGGTGAACTATTTTCAATCCTTGCTGGAGAAAGAAGAGGGAGATATTGGTATGGGTGAGATTTCTGGGGTCAGGGCCCATCACATTAGGCCCCAAAAGCAGCCAAGTGAAATGAGCTCTGGGTAGGTGCTCCCCAGACATTTGGCAAGAATCTGGGGAGGCCAACATGCCCCTCTGGGCCACTCTCCTGCTCTAAACACTACTGTTTCCATGACTTCAACTAAAAGAACATAAAGATGAGAACTATAGGACAGAAATGATATCTGGGACAAGTAGACCTTGAAGAAAAACTAAAAATATATTAGCAAAGACCAACATCTGTTTGATGTTCTATTTCTAGTAGTATTTTGTTTCCAAAGGCAATCTGATGCCAAAGGGGTATTTTCATTTCTAATGCAAAATGAATAGATTTTCAATAGAAAGTTCCTTCATTTCATGAGGTATCCTGCAAGGATGAATGGCACATTTCCTTGTCCATGGTCTCCATCTTGGTTTGACATCCATGGATGAAGGTCAGAAGGTGACATAATCTCTCCAGGCTTTTAACCATTTAGGATTGTTGACTGTCTGACAACAATTAGGATGCTGGAGTAGATGGCCCAGCCCACAACGTCAAAGGCTCCTGAGTCATATCTAGCTGGCCCACAGTTACTATTGAAGATGGGAGGAGAGGGCTGGTTCCAAATTAACTGGATGAACACTTGTCAAATGAAGAAGAAAAAAAGATAATCAGCCCTAGAGGGACTTCAGCTTAATTTGAATTTTTAAAGGAGAAATTCCTTTACCTCACCTCATTTCTGTGGAGTCTCTATATAGCCATCTCTTGTACAGGGTGGCCTCTACAGGAAGAATGATGACCTACATTGGCCTACTCTAATCTGTGTCTATTACTCTAGGCTCAGCCCAAGAACTTCAAGTTCTCTCTACATCAAACTATGAGCTTTTTTCTCTATATTCTGTATTTTTATGAAACCCACATTCAAATTCAACAGCGCCCGAGAGACTCTGGTTGCCTCTTAGAAGCACTCCAAGGTCTCCGCATCCATGCTGATTGACTACCAGAAATCACCTTCCCCTCATGAGAACACAGAAATGTGGCTCATTGCTCATGCAAACTCACTGAACTCCTAGAGTAAAGAAGTTAAAGAGAAGAAACAGAGTTCATGATTTAATAATCCTCATCATTAGCATCTATTAAGGGAGAAATATCAATAACCTCAGATATGCAGATGACACCACCCTTATGGCAGAAAGTGAAGAGGAACTAAAAAGCCTCTTGATGAAAGTGAAAGAGAAAAGTGAAAAAGTTGGCTTAAAGCTCAACACTCAGAAAACAAAGATCATGGCATCTGGTCCCATTGCTTCCTGGGAAATAGATGGGGAAACAGTGGAAACAGTGTCAGACTTCATTTTTGGGGGGTCCAAAATCACTGCAGATGGTGACTGCAGCCATGAAATTAAAAGACGTTTATTCCTTGGAAGAAAAGTTATGACCAACCTAGACAGCATATTGAAAAGCAGAGACATTACTTTGCCGACTAAGGTCCGTCTAGTCAAGGTATGGTTTTTCCTGTGGTCATGATGGATGTGAGAGTTGGATTGTGAAGAAAGCTGAGTGCTGAAGAATTGATGCTTTTGAACTGTGGTGATGGAGAAGACTCTTGAGAGCCCCTTGGACTGCAAGGAGATCCAAGCAGTCCATTCTGAAGGAGATCAGCCCTGGGATTTCTTTGGAAAGAATGATGCTAAAGCTGAAACTCCAGTAGTTTGGCCACCTCATGTGACGAGTTAACTCATTGGAAAAGACTTTGATGCTGGGAACCATTGGGGGCAGGAGGAGAAGGGGACGACAAAGGATGAGACGGCTGGATGGCATCACGGACTCGATGAACGTGAGTCTGAGTGAACTCCAGGAGTTGGTGATGGACAGGGAGGCTTGGTGTGCTGCGATTCATGGGGCCACAAAGAGTCGGACACGACTGAGCGACTGAACTGAACTGAAAGGAGCTATGGTGAAGGAGGAGAGGTTCTGGAGGGCTAGCTGGGCACAGGGGCATCAGTCTCCTAGTCAAACTGAAGGTAGAGCAAGAACCCTACTGGAAGAAACCTACCATATCTACCATAAAGAACTGGCCTGGTGGCATGACCTACACAGAGAAAGGAGGAAAAGAGGAAGTGAAGGTGGAGGGAAGAAGAAAGGGGAAGGAGGAAAGGGAGGAAGGAAACATTTATTGATCTTTATTTATATGCCAGATAGTTGTAGATAAATTCTGTTTTTATTTAACTGCACCCTCTTAGTATTATTTATAGGCTTTCCTGTTAAGCTCAGCTGGTAAAGAATCCTCCTACAATGCAGGAGACCCCAGTTTGATTCCTGGGTCAGGAAGATCCATTGGAGAAGGGATAGGCTACACACTCCAGCATTCTTGGGCTTCCCTAGGGGCTCTTCACTGATGGCAGCATTATTTATAAAGAAAGTATTGCTATTTTCATTTTATAGTAAGAGAAAACTAAACCTCAGAGAAATAAAGAAGTAGCAGTTCACTCAGGTCAGTTACTGAATTAAAGACTATGAGGACGATGGCTCCTAGATGGAGCTGTGGTTCTGTTAATAACTGGTGACCAGCCTCATAAGCATGGTGCCTTACTTCCTCTCCTTCAGAGAGGAAGGCAAGCTATAAAACAAACCATCGACTATCACCAGATTGCTTTGAGGTTTGTTTTAAACTCTACATTTGCTTGTTTGTTTTGGGGAGAGGAAGGATGTGAAAGACACACTCATTAATTAAAAAATAATGCCATTTTGCATTATTCCAAAGAAAATGAAACTGACATAAATCTAACAAAATATGTACAGGATCTATATCCAGAATATTGCAAACTTCTGAAGGATGGCATGAGTCTTGATCTAAACGTCACACCTTACACAAAAATTTTCTCAAGGTAGACCACAGACCAATATATAAAATTAAAAATATATATATAAAACTTTAAAAAAAAGTCTTGGGTCCCCAAGACTAGGAAAAAAGTTTAAAGACTGGATACTGATAAGATAATCCAGAAAAGGAAAAATTGAAAAACTGAATCTCATCAAAATAAAAACTTTTGTTCTGGAAGAAAGCTTGTGAAGAGAATGAACAGAAGAGCTCCAGAATGAGAGAAAGTATTTGTAAGCCAGATAGCTGTCAAGGTCTTGTCTCTAGAAAGGTCTTGTCTCTAGAAAACCTAAAGATCTGTCAAATCTCAACAATGAAAGAGCAACTAGAAAACAGGCAAAAGACATGAAGGGATATGTCACTGAAGGGGATATACAGATGGCAAATAAGCACAATAAAAAGATGCTCAACCTTAGTAACCATCAGAGAATTGCAGATGAAACCATAATAAGATGTTGTTTAGTCACTCAGTTGTGTCTGATTCTTTGCGATCCCATGAACTATAGCCCACCAGCCTCCTCTATGGGACTTTCCTGGCAAGAATACGGGGGTCGATTGCCATTTCCTCCTTTAGGGGATCTTCCTGACCCAGGGATCGAATCTGCGTCTCCTGCACTAGTAAGTGGCTTCTTTACCCCTGAGCCACCAGGGAAGCCCCTTTCACCCCATTAGGTTTCCTCCAACTTCTCTGTTTTTCTACTTCAAGGAGCATCATAATTTTCTGAATTAATCAAAGCTTTCTGAAAACTTTTGCTTTCAATTTGCCTTAGCAGCAAAATACCTCTATTGTAAAAGTATCATTTTAAAAAATGGCTCTTGTTAAATGAAAAAAAAAAAAAGAAAGCTTAAGTTTTAAGTATCTTTTAAAAATGACTGTGGGTGTAATCATAACATGGTAGGTTTTAGTGATCAACTCATCTTCTTTTACATAATGGAAACATGCCTTTGGAATTTTCACCACAGACAAAAGAAACAGAAGAAATTGTGGAGGATTTTGAAAATGAAAAAAAAAAAATCTTAGAACATATCCTTTTACCAGGTTCTGCAGGAAAACTAGCATTTGAAGAAATCCTTTTCTTTTTGCTTTGTATTTAAGGTAAAATTAGGTACCTAAAGGGGTCACTAAGCCCTGTAAACACGACAGAGGAAAAACTGTAAGGCATAATGAGACATTACTATCTGCCTATCAGAGAGACTAACATTTTAAAAAGCGACAACACCCAAACAATGGTAAGGACATGATAAAATTGAGTCACTCACACTGCAGGTAAGAATGTAAACTGTACAGCCACTATGGAAAACAGTTTGAAGTTTCTTAAAAAACGAAACCTGCAACAATCATATGACCCAGCAACTGCATTCCTGGACATCTGTCCCAGAGAAATGAAGACACGCTCACACAAAAGCCTGTAGCAGAATGTTTACACCAGCTTCATGCTTGGTAGCAGAAAACTGGAAAGAACCCAAATGTCCCTCAGTGGGTGAATCATTAAATAAACTGTCATGTACCATGGCATGCTACTTAGGACTAAAAAGGAACAAACTTCATACACACAACGTGGATGGATGTCAAGGGAATTATGACCAATGAAAAATTTAGTCTCAAGAGGTTACATGAAAAAAAAAAAA
>SJYC01107291.1:0-53383 GCA_006408675.1 Madoqua kirkii | reverse complement strand
TCTGGCTCTAGGTGAGTGATCACACCATCGTGATTATCTTGGTTGTGAAGATCTTTTTTGTACAGTTCTTCTGTGTATTCTTGCCACCTCTTCTTAATATCTTCTGGTTCTGTTAAGTCCACACCATTTCTTTCCTTTATCAAGCCCATCTTTGCATGAAATGTTCCCTTGGTATGTCTAATTTTCTTGAAGAGATCTCTAGTCTTTCCCATTCTGTTGTTTTCCTCTATTTCTTTGCATTGATTGCTGAGGAAGGCCTTCTTATCTCTCCTTGTTATTCTTTGGAACTCTGCATTCAGATGCTTATATCTTTCCTTTTCTCCTTTGCTTTTCACTTCTCTTGTTTTCACAGCTGTCTAGACCATAACTGAACAAATCCACATCCCCATAGAGGGAGAAGAGTCATGCTAGCCTCTGAAAGGATACATAGTCTTTGTTTTGCCTAGTTTCTAAGTTTGGGTTAAATCTTTAAAAAAAACGTTTACAGAAAGGGAAATAATAGGTATTCCATGATACCCAAAGTATGTCTTTAGTGACTAAGGCAATTGTAAGTGATAGTGGAGAGAGGAAGGAAAAAGGATAAGGCTTCAGAGATCACTGACATTACGATCTTCTATTGTGGAGGCTTCCACACAGAAAACAGTAAAACTTGCCTTGAGCATTTTGACCTCAGGCGTCCTATTTACAAAATTCAGACTTTAACTGAAGAAAGTAGTGAAAATCACTAGACCATTCAGGTTTGACCTAAAACAAATCCCTTATACACTGGAAGTGATAAATCAAGGGATTAGATCTGATAGAGTGGCTGAACAACTATGGATGGAGGTTCATAAAATTGTACAAGAGGTGGTGATCAAAACGATCCCCAAGAAAAAAGGGCAAAAAAGCAAAATGGTTGTCTCTCAGGCCTTACAAAAGCTGAGAAAAGAAGAGAAGTGAAAGGCAAGGAGAAAAGGAAAGATATCCATCTGAAAGCAGAGTTCCAAAGAAGAGCAAGAAAGCCTTCTTAGGTGAAGAGTGCAAAGAAACAGAGGCGAGCAACAGAATGGGAAAGACTAGAGATCTCTTCAGAACAATTGAGACCCCAAGGGAACATTTCATGTAAAGATGGGCACAATAAAGGACAGAAATGGTATGGACCCATCAGAAGCAGAAGATATTAAGAAGAGGTGGCAAGAATACACAGAAGAACTATACAAAAAAAGGTCTTAATGACCCAGACAACCACAACGGTGTGATCACTCACCTAGAGCCAGACATCCTGGAGTGGGCCTTAAGAAGCATTAGTACAACAAAGCTAGTGGAGGTGATGGAATTCCAGCTGAGATATTTCAGATCCTAACAGATGATGCTGTTAAAGTGTTGCAGTCAATATGCCAGCAAATTTGGAAAACTTATCACTGGCCATAAGACTGGAAAAGATCAGTTTTCATTTCCAGTCTCAAAGAAGGGCAATGCCAAAGAGTGTTCAAACCATCACTCATTTCAAATGCAAGCAAGGTAATGATCAAAATCCTTCAGGTAGGCTTTAACAGTATGTGAACCGAGAACTTCCAGATGTTCAAGCTGGATTTAGAAAAGCAGAGGAACCAGAGATGAAATTGCCAACATTCATTGGATCACACACAAAAAACAAACGAATTCCAGAAGAAACATCTACTTTTGCTTCATTGACTATGCTAAAGCCTTTGACTATGTAGATCACAACAAACTGGAAAATTCTTGAGATGGGAATACCAAACCACCTTATCTGCCTCCTGAGAAACTTGTATGCAGGTCAAGAAGCAACAGTAAGAACCAGACATGGAACAATGGACTGGTTCCAAATTGGGAAAGGAATATGTCAAGGCTGTACATCGTCACCCTGCTTACTTAACTTATATGCAGTACATCATGTGAAATGCCAGACTCAATGAAGCACAAGCTGGAATCAAGATTGCTGGGAGAAATATCACAACCTTAATGGCAGAAACTGAAGAGGAAATGAGGAGCCTCTTGATGAAAGTTAAAGAGGAGAGTGAAAAAGCTGGTCTAAAACTCAACATTCAAAAAATGAAGATCATGGCATCTGGTCCCATCACTTCGTGGTAAATAGATGGAAAACAATGGCAACAGTGACAGACTTTATTTTCTTGGGCTCCAAAATCACTTTGGTGATTGTGGACATGAAATTAAAAGACATTTGGTTCTTGGAAGTAAAGCTATGACAAATCTAGAAAATGTGTTAAAAGCAGAGACATTACTTTGCCAACAAAGGTCCCTATAGTCAAAGCTACAGTTTTACCAGTAGTCGTGTACAGATACGAGAGCTGGACCACAAAGAAGGCTGAGCACCAAAAAATTGATGCTTTTGAATTGTGGTGCTGGAGAAGACTCTTAAGATTCCCTTGGACAGCAAGATCAAAGTAGTCAATCCTAAAGGAAATTACCCCTGAATAGTCAATGGAATTACAGGTGCTGTAGCTGACGCTCTAATACTTTGGGCACCTGATGTGAAGAGCTGACTCACTGGAAAAGACCCTCATGCTGGGAAAGATTGAGGGCAGGAGGAGAAAGGGGCTACAGAGGATGAGATTGTTGGGTGGCATCATCAACTCAACAAACACGAGTTTAAGCAAACTGGAAGATAGTGAAAGACAGGGAAGCCTGTCATGCTGCAGTCCATGGGGTCCCAAAGAACAGGACACAACTGAGCAACTGAACGACAACTCCTGTTAATGGAGATTTGAATAACACCCTTCTTTATCTATCTCAGCTGCTGGTTAAGAGCTATAGATTTCAAAGTCATTTCACCAGGTTGGATGGTTCATTCATTCATTAAATTTCACTTAATTCATTTATTCATTCATTTATGCTCAGGCACTGTGTTAGGTGCTGGAGATAAAGCCAAGAATAAAGAAACATATTTACTACTTTCCTGGAATTCACATTCTGATGGTGACTGAGATAAGCAAGAAAAAAGAAAACAAATACACAGAATATTAATGGATTAAGAAAGGAAGTAAACTCCATTCTGTAATGGAGAATGCTAAGTGGGGCCAGCTTTGGGAAGGCTGGTCATTGAGACCTCTCTGAAGAAATGTCATTTAAACAGAGGCCTTGGAGTTCACAAGGTGCCAGCCCTGAGCAGAGCCAGGGGAGGAATGTTTAAGGCACTGGGAACCTCAAGTGCACAGGCCTTGAGGCTCAAGAATGCCTTGGGTGCTCTAGAACCTAGAGTCCTGTGCAAAGTGATAAAGAAAGGCAGAGAGTGACACACAGAAAAATGGGAAAGTGGAAGGAGGCCAGATCATGAAACTCTCCATAGGACAGAGTAAGAAATGCTGAAAGTGTTCTGTGAAAGTGAAAGTTGTTCAGTCATGTCCATGGAATTCTCCAGGCCAGAATATTGGAGTGCGTAGCCTTTCCCTTCTCCAGGGGATCTTCCCAACCCAGGGATCAAACCCAGGTCTCCCTCATTGCAGGTGGATTCTTTATCAGCTGAGCCACAAGGGAAGCCTAAGAATACTGGAATAGGTAGCCTATTCCTTCTCCAGGGGATCTTCCTGACCCAGGAATTGAACTGGGGTCTCCTGCATTGCAAGCAGATTCTTTACCAACTGAACTATCAGGGAAGCCCAAAAATCCATTAAATATTTTGCTCAGCAGAGCACTTCAATTTGTATTTAAAATTTCCATTCTTAACTGCTGTGTTAAGACTGGATTACAGTGGTGGTGGGCAGGGAAGCATTACAACAGGAAGAACATGAAGGATTCCACTGTAGTAGAGATGATAAAGACAATCAATGATAAGGCCAAAACAAACACAGTGACTGTGGAGATGACTAAGAGTGGGTGATTCGGAGACGCATTTTGAAGGCAGGAGCACTGTGTGGTTTGCTGCAAGATGTGCAAGACAAGAAAGGAAGGTGGATCAAGGATGATTCCCAGGCTTCTGAACAGTGCATAATAGTACTGCTTTCTGAGATGGGAAAGAGGAGGGCTGGAGAAAGGCAGGAGGCAGAAGTGAAATGCTTGGGGCAGAGAGTAACCAAGAATTCCATTTCAAATTTTATTAAGTTTCCAAGTTCAAGTAGATTAGAACACATCCAGGTTGAGATGCTGAATATGCAATTGGATATGAATCTGGAGCTCAAGTAGCAAGTCTACGCTGGAGGTATCAATTGAGTTTCAGCATGTCCATGCTCTGTAAGTCTCTGGGGCCAGATGGAATCCCTGAGTAAAAGTGCAGAGAGACCAGTGGGCCAGAACAGAGACATGTGTTACTATGCAAGAGGGAAATAAACAGTAAAAGGTTCAATATCTCCACATCTCTTTGAACTGTTTGAAATCACTCAGTCAGAGCATGATTTAATCCACTTTGGAATATTCTTAGGCATTGCTGTCAAGCTGATTTGTGAGATACTAGATACAAAGACTATCAGATGATTCCAAGTATGTATATTTTGGAAATGTTCTCCATCTCCCACTTAACATCCCTGAATTCCCAAGAAAATAACACGATGGGCTTCCAGACATCTTTCTGGTACCTTCTTTCTTGTCCATCAACAGCTCTTCTCAACATGGGAGGTAAGGAGTGTGAAGGGCGTCCCAGGTGGCACTAGTGGTAAAGAACCCACCTGCTACTGCAGGAGACGTAAGAGATGCAGGTTCAATTCCTGGGTTAGAAAGCTCCCTCGGAGTAGGAAATGGCAACCCACTCCAGCATTCTTGCCCGGAGAATCCCATGAACAGAGGAGCCTGGTGGGCTACAGCTCATAGGGTCACAAAGAGCTGGCCGTGGCTGAAGTGACTTAGCATGCCAAGGAGTGTGAGGATCTAGGTTGGAAGAGTGGTGGGGACACTGTGCCTTACCTCTTCTTCTTCAAGGAGAATGAGCCGAACCACAACGATGTGAATTGCATTGCCAATGCTTGGGTTATGGAACAACCCGGTGACCTAGAGTCAGAAATTGCAAATCATTAGTCTCAGGTGAATAGAGAACAGATAAATACTGGAGGAGGAGAAAAACAGCACTGTAATGCATTTGCAATAATTCCTTATCTTATAGGTCCAAAATTTTTGGTGGAGTTCAAAGATGAGTGAGACATGACCAACAGGGAAGACAGAAAGCATTACAATGCAAAAGGCACGCTTGAAATTAGGGGTCATTAACTTTATTCCAGTTCTAGCTCCAACTGTCTTGAAGAAATAATGTTCCAATTCTTTGCCTCAGTTTCATTTGTGGAAATGCTTATATAATTTCCTATATAAATCAGTGAGAAAAAATCATGCTAAAATGATTCAGTCATCTGATAAATAACTACTAGAAAATGTACATGATCAATTACAGGTTTTCCTAGGATACATGTTTTTAAGAAAAACAGCAATTTACTTTGAATTTCCATCCTTAACTAGGCATGTGTGTGTTTAGTTGCTCAGTTATGTCAACTCTATGTGACCCCATGGACTGTAGCACACCAGGGTCCTCTGTTCATGGGATTTTCACAGGTAAGAATACTGGAGTGGGTTGCTACTTCCTTCCCAGGGGCTCTTCCCAACACAGGGATTAAATCTGCGTCTCCAGGATCTCCTGCATTGCAAGTACATCCTTTACCCACTGAGCCATCTAGTTCAACTAGGTATGGAAAATATTTATAAATATAAATACAAATATTATATATAAAAACATTATATATTATATATATAAGACCAGGGAATTCTGTGGTAGTCCAGTGGTTAGAACTCTGCCCTTTCACTGCCAAGGGCCCAGGTTCAGTCCCTGGCTGGAGAACTAAGATCCTGCAAGCTGTGCAGCCAAACACATTAAAAAATTAAAGAACCTAAAAGAACCACAAAAAGGTCTCTTATTTCTTATTTGGAGGGTGGAGCACTTCTAGTGGTATCTATTTACCTGCTGCCCATGCCCCCATGAGGTCTGACATACCATGTTCATGATGGTGAGGATATAGGATTCCACATTCTCCCTCCCATGGTACTCAATCATCTTCGTGTCGGCCACCACCAGCGTCTCCACCCACCTCTCCTTGCTGATGGAGCGCCGAGAGAGACTTCTGCCTTGCAAGTGGCTCCTCTCCCACTTCTCTCGCAGTAGCTCTTGTTTCTGGGAGGTGCCAGGACTGTCTAAACATTAACCAGAAGATAATGGGTTCATTCTCTATCTCTCTCACATACTACTTACTTACATTCATAAAGATACAAGGCTGTAAGTTTAAGTTATGTTTAATAATGGTCAAATACAACATTCTTATCTACATGATTGAAATGGAAGAACACCATTCTTCCACTGAAATGGAAAATGATTAATACGACAAAGATAAGTGAAATTGGAATATGACAGGGAGGTTCAAAGTACAGCTCTGAAATAAATGTTACCTATTTTATCAAATAGGTCCCTTATTATGAAAAAGATATTACAAGCAAGAATGAGAACTTTTTCTTTCCCTTCTCCTCCTCCTACTCCTCCTAATTATTCAGAGCCTACTGAATGCAAGGCAGGGTGCTGCTGGTGCTGCTAAGTTGCTTCAGTCGTGTCCAATTCTGTGCAACCCCATAGACGGCAGCCCACCAGGGTCCCCCATCCCTGGGATTCTCCAGGCACGAACACTGGAATGGGTTGCCATTTCCTTCTCCAATGCATGAAGGTGAAAAGAGAAAGTGAAGTCGCTCAGTCGTGTTTGACTCTTAGTGACCCCATGGACTCCAGCCTACCAGGCTCCTCTATGGATGAGATCTTCCAGGCAAGAGTGCTGGAGCGGGGTGCCATTGCCTTCTCTGGCAAGGCAGGGTACTAGGCTTTAAAATGCCAAGCCATTTATCCTCTTGAACATCTGGCGTGCATACTGCTAACTCCATCTCGCAAATGTGGAAACTGATGCTCAAAGCGGCTGGTTAAATATCTTCCCCAAAGTTGCACAGCCCATAGTATCAATGGTAGAACCAGAATTTTTTCTGCCCTAAAATCATGCATTTCCATATATATCACACTGTCTCCCACAGAGTAAACATGCATAAAACTGCAGAAATGTAAGCTGGAGAAGCTGCATGTGGTTCAGGACATTCTATTCCAAGAAGATATAAAATGAGCTGGAGAAGATCTAGCAAAGGACAGTAAAACTCTCAAGGTGACTCATAGGTTTTGGAAAAGATTTAATATATGAGGATCATAGTTTGGAAGGCAAAACCCAGGAGAAGTTCCAGAATCAGGAAGAAAACTGAAAACATCTTTAAACTCCCAGAAGTTTGAGAAGCACTGCCCTGAAACTTGAAAGAGGTCTGTTTAAAACCACAACAGGAATGAAGTGCTACTTTACACATTGAGAAGCTTAACACCTGGTGGTGGTCAAGTCTGAAAGTTTTCAATGGGCTCAGAATGGCTTAATGAGTGAGTGAGTGAGCGAATGAAAGTCACTCAGTCATGTCCAACTTTTTGCGACCCATGGACTATACAGTCCATGGAATTCTCCAGGCCAGAATACTGGAGTGGATAGCTATTCCCTTCTCCAGGGGATCTTCCCAACCCAGGGATCAAACCCAGGTCTCCTGCATTGCAGACGAATTCTTTACCAGCTGAGCCAGCAGGGAAGCCAATAAGAGTTAGGGAGTAGACAAAAGATGAATTTACCGAAAGAGTCAATAAGGCAAGAAGCCTGGGCTAATGGACAAGCAGAGTCCCGATCTTTGAAGATTTCTATCTGGAAGACAGTAACACACCTGCTCCCTGCTCTCCCCAGGACCCTGGAGCACTGGCTGGGAGAACACGCAAGCAGAACAGGAAACCTCTCAACCCCTTCCTCACCCCTGGTGATGGCCACCCAGCCTCGGCTCGAAGACTTCTGGTGCTGGGGGCACACATCAACTCCCAGTCCTCTCCTGCACTGAGCTAGAACTTCCCCCTTGTAATTTCCGTTTATTAATCAGTCTTATACTTTGAAGGTATAACACCACCTCCTCCTGAGGCTCTGCTTCTGACTTGGAATTGGGACAACCAAAACCATATCCTGCCCTCTGCCCACAGTGCTCTCTGGGCTGAACGGCTGATTACACTCATTTTCTCTGTAACCCATCCTGGCTCCTCAATTTCACTTCCCACGTGAAGTTAGGACACACTGAACTGACTAACATTACAAAAGAGATGAGACAAGATCGTCAGTTCAATCGCTCAGTTATGTCCGAGTCTTTGAGACCCCACGGACTGTGGCACACCAGGCTTCCTTGTCCATCAACAACTCCTGGAGCTTACTCAAACTCATGTCCGTCGAGTCGGTGATGCCATCCAACCATCTCATCCTCTGTTGTCCCCTTCTCCTCCTGCTTTCAATCTTTCCCAGCATCAGGGTCTTTACCAATGAGTCAGTTCTTCACATTAGGTGGCCAAAGTATTAGAGTTTCAGCTTCAGTGTCAGTCCTTCCAAAGAATATTCAGGGTTGATTTCCTTTAGGATGGGCTGGTTGGATCTCTGCAGTCCAAGGGACTCTCAAGAGCCTTTTCCAACACCACAGTTCATCATAGTTCTAAATAAATTCAAATTTTATTCTTGGGCTTTCCAGGTGGTGCTAGTGGTAAAGAACCTGCCTGTCGATGCATGAAGTGCTTGTTTTAAGGGGAGAAATCCAGCCAGGGGGCAGTATAAGTCAGGATGACGTCCAGTCCTAACAGAGGACTGACTTCCTGTAACCAGAAGCGGAGGAAGAGCAAGGATCTGGGCAACGTCTGCTGTGATGTCCAGGATACCCTGTGCACCAACAGAATGGAGGCCCTGGAGATACCAAGGAAATGCAAATAATTGAGTTTTTTCCCTTTTCCCGAATGCTTTTGGCATCTCTTCACAAAGCTCTCTCACATTTAGCACTCTCTCAGGTAGTAGACAAACCTAGACAGGTATTAGAAGAAAAGACATCCTTTGCCAACAAAGGTGCATATAATTAAGGCTATGGCCTTTCCAGTAGCCACATAAGGATATGAGAGTTGGACCATAACAAAAGCTGAGCACCAAAGAAGTGATGCTTTCAAACTGTGATGCTGGAGAAGACTCTTGAGAGTCTCTTGGACAGAAAGGAGATTAAACCAGTCTATCTGAAAGGAAATCAACCTTGAATACTCATTGAAAGGACTGATGCTGAAGCTGAAGCTCCAACACTTTGACCACTTAATGCCAAGAGCTGATTCACTGGGAAAGATCTCGAGGCTGGGAAAGATTGAGGGCAGGAGGGGAAGTGGGTGATAGAAGATGAGAAGATCAGGTCACCGATTCAAACTGATGGTTGAATCAACATCATCAACTCAATGGACATGAACCTGGGCAAACTCCAGGAGATGGTAAGGGACAGGGAAGCCTGGTGTGCCACAGTCCACGGGGCCAGGAGGAGTCAGACACGACATGGCATCTGAACAACAACAAGTAGCAGGGCCATTCTCTGCCACCTCTGTCTTAGACTCGGGGTTACCTGCAGACAGGAACAGACCAAGCCTTGAGGAAGTTGCCTGGAGGAGGCTCGAGTATCATCAGGAAGCAGGGAAAGTAAACACAGAGCAGAAGACTCTGGAAATTATATTTTTCTGTGCTCTACAAAGTACCTGTTTAGCATGCCAGTAGTTTCCAGAAGCTACCTCTTCTGCTTAGGGAATTGTGCTAGGATTTGTCTCCTACCATGACTCAACTCTTCCCTCATCTGGATTCTTTTCAGCTGCCTTATTCTCAGAGTTCCCATGGAGAAGGAGCTTTAGAAGGATGTTTAGCTTAGAATGGTTTACTGCTGATTGGATATTGGCCTTTAACTGGAACTACTGCTAGGTATGAGAACCAATTTCCCCCAAGAAGATCCTCTCAAGTAAGTCTTCTCCAGGCCACACTCTATAGCTTCCAGATAAGCAAGACCTAGTACCCTTGCTCCCACCTTCTTGCCACCAGCATGAGTGAATTCTTGGGACACAACTTGGCAAGAACACAAACACCAGCAGCTACCTCTGATGGAGAGCCTGGCCTGTGATGAATTATTTTTTAGATCTGATATTTACTGCAGTCATCCTTTAATATCCATAGGGAATTGGTTCTAGGACCCCCACAGCTGCCAATATCCATGAATATTCAAGTAATTTATATATAAGGGGGCATCATGTTTGTATATAACCTAGGACAACCTTCTGCATACTTTAAATTATCTCTAGATTACTTGTGATACTTCATATAAAGTAAATGCTATGTAGATAGTTATAACTACAATATACATACTACATAAACAGTTGCAGATGAGCAATAAATTCAAATTTTTCTTTTTGGAATTTTCTAGGCTTTTTTTTGGAGGGGGCAGTATTTTCTAGCCAAGGTTTGCTAATCTATGGTTGGTTGAACCTGCAGCTATGGAAGGCCAACTGTATTTAATTCTCAACAAATATTTGAGGTAAGTATTCTTATCATTTTTAAGTGAGAAAAAATGAGACTTGGAGAGATTATAGTTATTCAAATTTGCCTAAAGCCTCATAGCCATTAAGCAGCATATGAGCATTTTAGACAAGTCAGTCTGAATCCCATTTACACTGCGGTGTGGAGATGGGAGTAAAATTTCCGGGCAAGACTTGCCTAGAAAAAGGAAGAAGAATGCCTTAAGTCTAATAGAACCTAGATAGCTTGTCCAAACCCACTATTTTTAAGATTTTTTGATGTGGGCCACTTTTAAAGTCTTTATTAAATTTGTCACAACATTGCTTTTGGGTTTTTTTATGTTTTGGTCCCAAGAATGTGAGATTTTAGCTCCCTGACCAGAGATCGACTCCATACCCCCTGCATTGGAAGGCAAAGTCTTAACCACTGGACAGCCAGGGAAGTCCCTGAGACCACCACTGACCCCCATCCTGCTCCCTGTGGGCCTGTCTTGGGTCACTTCTGCACTAAGCCACTTGCAAGTCCCAGAACCTTGGACGAACGTTCTCTTCATCATCCCTGACTCCACCCTCATGTACAGGTAACTGAACTGAACTGAACTCCTACTTTAAATTTTTATTTTAGCTACGGAACACTTTCTTCAAACACAGATTATGCAAAGACCATAGAAAAGACCGTGACTACGATCAGGAGGCAGATGACCCTAAGGGGGATTCCGCTGCTGCTGCTAAGTCACTTCAGTCATGTCCAACTCTGTGCTACCCCATAGACGGCAGCCCACTAGGCTCCTCTGTCCCTGGGATTCTCCAGGCAAGAACACTGGAGTGGGTTGCCATTTCCTTGTCCAGAAGGGGATTCCACATGGTACAGGTTTAGGCCACCAGACGATACCATCTCTCAGTAACCTTTCAGCTCTGGTGCTGAATTGAACCAGCACACCTTCCCATTACCCATGCACACTGTCAACAGTTGGCTGCCATCACACACTTGCAACCAGATCCCCTTTTTAGCAGGACACTGTGGCCTTTCCCAACAGGTCTGAATGTCAATGCTGGGGCCATGTCCTTTAGCAACGATCGCTGAGCTGCCAGAGGTGTGTGTGTGTGTGTGTGTGTGTGTCCTTCAGGCTGGCTTTGGATAGAGTTCTTTTGATAGATTTGGATAGATGTTTCAGCTAGGAAATCCATTTCATTAAAAAAAAAAAAAGTTTACCTCTTTTATTGAAAACTAAAAATATTTTTACACTTATGTAACAGACTATCCACTTCTCAAAACTGGCCACTACTAAAGTGGAAACAGCTGTCTTTAAAGATAAACAAGTGCAGCCTCATGAATCTAAGTGTTAATAACTAGTAGATGTCAAAAGCAAGAA
The DNA here is from genome assembly GCA_006408675.1 of Madoqua kirkii. Taxonomy (NCBI): domain Eukaryota; kingdom Metazoa; phylum Chordata; class Mammalia; order Artiodactyla; family Bovidae; genus Madoqua; species Madoqua kirkii. The sequence continues at coordinate 41,629 of SJYC01107291.1, read as the reverse complement.
CCCCCGAGGTTTAGGGGTGTGGACATAAATATAAGCACCTGAATAAATAAGATGAAACATACTCTCCAAGGGCTGACTGGTCTTGCCTGATGAAGTCTTAACTTCACTCAGAACGTGCCTAAAAAGAGGAAGGAAATCATGGACAACTTTGGAAATGTGAAACTCCCTGAAATAATAACATAGAAACCAAATCAAGTCTAAGTAAAAGGGAGGCTTTGAGATCTCTCTGGAGAGTCAATCAGAATGAGAATTTATAAACATTTTAGTCCATTAGTATTGTATTGTAAATTACCACTTTCATTCATCACTAACATTTGGAATGATGAGGAATTCCCCTGATTTGAAATCTAATCCCACACACTTTCTTTCCCTTCCTTATCTTCTAATAAAAATGTACTGAGGCACTTCGCACCATGAAGACCAGATGCAGAAGCGGCAGCTGGGGGGCAGAAGGAAGACTAAGAGAAACTGAATAATCAACCAAGTGGACAATGAGTCCCAGCACGTTTCAACATTGGTAGAATTCTGGTGACACATTTTCCTCAGCTTCGTCACAAAGGGATAGGTGAATAAGTCAGGGACCTTCACACATACCCAGTGAAAATGTAAGTTGTTCAGTGGTGTTTGACTCTTTATAATCCCATGGACTATAGCCTGCCAGGGTGCTCTGTCCATGGAATTCTCTAGACAAGAATACTGGAGTCGGTAGCCATGCCCTCCTCCAGATCTTCACAACCCAGGAATCAAATCCAGGTCTTCTACACTATAGGTGGATTCTTTACCATCTGAACCACCAGGGACCCAAGGCACCATGAAAGGCTTCTGTTAGGCTCTAGATCCTCACGGTGAGCTCTCCTTTTCTGCAGGTATCAATAAAAAGTTTATTCCCACACATTTACATTTTTATGTAACACATGCAATTCTACCAGCCTATAAAAACTAACTATATTGGGAATCTCCAGATGGGAAATTTGGCACTGTTTCCCAGGGATTCTTGATCTTGGGACTGTTTACAGAACTCCTCTTAATACTGAGACGTCCATGGCACATTACTTGGGAAATACAGCTTTAAGGAAGACAAGTTCAGGAAGGAAGTTAGATTAAATGGCTCTTTAGATTACAAGAATCTATTATTCTAAAATTATCTGCATGAAAATAAAGGTGGGGGGGGAGTCTTGCCCAGAAGCTACAGAGTGAGAATAGAAATCTAGGTTGCTTTAAGTAGCTTATGCTTTCTTCTGAGGTTTCAATGAAGGTTTACATATTGATGGACCAGAAAGACCTATTACATAAGTAGAGCCACTGAGGCAGTGGAAGAGACTGGAGATGAGTCTCTTGGAGAACGGAGCTGTCTTCCATCTGTGGGGATACGGGTGATGGACCAGCATGGGACCATCTTACCATTTACCCAGGGCTGGTGCTGAGCTTCGGCAGGACCTTCCAAGGAAAGCGCCACTCTGAAACTCCACATCTACCTCTCTTTCTGGCTACTTTTTAAAGATTACTGAGCTCTTTAAACATATTACATGCTCAATAAATATGGTACAAACTATTTAACAGGCTTTTGTCAATGCTCACACAGACCTACAGCCAGGCACTGACACAGAAAGAAAACTGAATTGGTGCTCTCCAAACAGAGGCAGGCTACTTTAAGGTGGCAGGCAACCTAAGGTGACTACACTCATAGTTTCCCTTCTCTGTTTGTCCCTTCTCTGTTATTTGTATCAGGTCCTTAAAACTACCATATCAAATACCATATCATATCTAAGGCAATTTCTGCTTGCCTTTACGCTGTGTCAGACTACCAGCTGCCCCAATATTTGTTCTTCCTCCTTGAATTTTTGCTGGGAAGCTGGCCTCCTAGAGAAAAACTAAGTGTCCCAGCCTCCCTTGTGTAAATTCTGACCAATGGGACATGAGGCAGTGCTACATGAAACATCCAGAATTTAAAGGGAAGGCATGGATACTTCTCTTCCTCCTCCTTCCTCGTCTGCGTTGAGATGATCTGAACAAGGAAGTAGAAGCCAGATATCCAAGAAGACGGAACAAGACAGAAGACAGAGGATGGGAGTCTGAGTCCCTGATGACTGTGGAACACTATATCAGCCTCGGACATTTTACCTCCAGATTTCACTCATGCGAATGATAAATAAAGGTCCATTTTTCAACTAGAATAAAAGAGGACTGCTTTGTTTGCTCCCTTATCTCCAGCATCTAAAAACCTAGTTCTTTGCACTCAATAACATTTTAAATAAACAAAACTTACACGGGGCTTTCTGCTATACATAAACATATCCTGAATGATATGATGATTAACCACCCTCTCCACGTTTGTCAGCATCTCTCCTCATTTACAACTCAGGAAGGGAGCTGCTTTCTTCTCCAAACTTGATCTAAACCCTCAGCTCAGCAAGTCGATTAAACATAAACAACTAGTAGGTTCTCTTTTAGTACCTCCACTCTGTCACTAGCAGGAATAAGCCTGACCCACACAAAAACTTCTAGAAACACTATAGTCATAACGGTTACATATGTACTCTTGTTCTGGAGAAAACAATTCCATGAGTTCTATGTATGGTTTTCTTAAGAGATCTGAAAGTACCAAGGTTGACTGTTTGGGAACTTCAATTTATATGCATTTTTAAACGCAGCAAGAAAATTCTGGGTGATGCCTAGCTGATTGTTCATTTATTAACACTCTACCCAGCGGCATCAGAGGCTCAGTGTGTCTGTTAATAAAAACATAACAGTCAGCTACTTTCGCTGCAGCAGATCACACATAACTGCTTGACATTTCATCAACCTGACTCCAGGGCTTAAATAGGTCTAAGCTCTTCCTGCACCCCCAGAGTCCCTGCATAAAAAACTGTTAACTTGGCAAGAAAGTACTGTCAGGCTATAAGTCATGAGTAAAGAAATCTGTGAGTGCACTAATCAGAGAAAGAGATTACAGAGACCCTGAGAAACCATCCGCCTCACTTTCAAGAAACAACAGAATAATTCCAGCCTGATAAGATCATATATCTGGTCATATTTACATAAGCATGTGTACAATATACATATGTATGGATGTATTTTTTCCCTCTTACTAATGCTTAATTTTACATCAATATTTTACTATAACAACTTAGATTTGTACAGGCTTCAAAATGTTATGTTATTCTCCTGGCAGAGTACATGGCCTTCCTCCACCCAGTCCTGGGCCAAAATCGGGACATTTCCTTACAATTTTCCTCTGCAGGTATTTTTTTTATAGCTTGGTTGGTTTGGTTCCTAGCACACCCATTCACTGAGAATGGCACACTTTCAAAGTTGGGGCTTGATACATGAGTCTCTCCATACTTCACCACCTTCTTTGAGCTCAGAAACTCATCCTCAGGACCTGATCTGTGGACACTCAAACTCCAGAGCTCAGAGCTCCAGGAAGCCACTGTATTCCACATTCGGTGAACCTCTGGTATCTGTATTCTCATTTTCCCCTCTTTTCTTTCATTTCCTTTCCTTCTTTCCTTCCTTTTCCCCTCCCTCCATCTTTTTCTCATTCTTTCCTTCTGAGAACTTTACTCACGTTCATGTCCACTCCATTATCTGTATTTAAAGAAAAGGATTCTTTCTTTCAAAGCTCTTTATTCAGAGCTTTTAGGTTTTCCATACTGGAAGTAGAAGTAGAGAGTAGGGGCTTCTAGTCTCCAATATCTTTGTGTCATTTTTCATGGCCAAACTCAGCCTCACTAGTACATTTATAAAATGTTTCTTTAATAGGAAAACATTAGAGTATAGAGTTTCCCAGTATGTTATAAGAATTTGCTTTCTAAATACTCTGAAGGTAGTGAATACACTGGTATGTGTGTGTGTGTGTGTGTGTGTGTGTGTGTGTGTTTCCTTAGCTCTCTGGGATATCACAGATATGAGAAAGGAATTCAGGGCAAGAACTCAGGAGATACCAATTATAAGCTTACAGGAATTAGTATCAGTTGCAATCATGGATCAATTTGCTTTTGTGACTAGTGACAAAAAAGAGGGACTCTGCAGTTTGCTTTTTTCTAATAAAGGTCAGAATATTATTTTTGTTGTGAATCAGGGCACTTATCTATTATCAAATGAGCAAGTAAATGGATTTGTTATTGTTAATTCCCTTATTTTAAAGTTCTGTGTTTCATTTAATTTTTGTTCTGTGTGGATGACCCTGCTATTTTGGAAAGCAACATCCTGAGAAGGAAGTCTTTCTATACAAGGAAGAACTGTACCAGTGTCTCAGTCATCTGTGTAACTCAAGACTCAGCTTAGAGCCTGGCATCCCTTAAGTGATGTCACTCAGTCGTGTCCAACTCTTTGCGACCCCATGAACTGTAGCCTACCACGCTCCTCCATCCATGGGATTTTCCAGCCAACAGTAGTGGAGTGGGTTGCCATTTCCTTCTCCAGAGGATCTTCCCAACCCAGGGATTGAACCTGGGTCTCCCACAATGTAGGCAGACGCTTTACCATCTGAGCCACCAGGCAAGTCACAGAGGGCATCCTTTAATAGGCAATAAATATTTACTGAATGAGTATATGGATTCATTCACTTAATAATGATTTGTGGGAGTAGGGTTGTGCATAGAGAGGCAAAGAAAACAGGAAGTAATGATATTCACATTCTAGTAAATCTAATCTGAATTTTATTATTCACTCATCAAATGTGAGTCCCTTTTGGCCTGATTTTGGCACAGTGACAAAGATGAGTACTACTTTAGAGAAGCTGCAAGTACATATACCACCCAAAGGGTTCGTTTGGGCTCCACAAGATTCATGAATTTGTAAGTGCTGAACTGGTCTTAAATAGCTATCTGAAGACAAAGGATATATTCAGGGTGACAGGATACATCCTTCACAGGTCTGATGACAGGCTTCAAAGTCACCCTGGCCTGCCTACAGAGGATGGGTTCTGTTAAGGGGCAGACACTGGAGAAGGACCATGGCATTATCAGGCAAGCCCTCCCTGCCCACGTCAGTACCAGGCAAGGACCATGTCAGTATCACGAGTCCCCCTTCATGTTGCCTCTCCTCCTCATTTTGGGGAGGAATTGCCAGTTGAATACAGTGGATCCCTGAACAACACAGGTTTGAACTGCACCAATCCACTTACACATGGATTTCTTTCAAACATAGTACCTATATTTTCATTTTGTCCTGCACTTAGTCACTCAGTTGTGTCCAGCTCTTCACGACCTCATGAACTGTGGCCCACCAGGCTCCTCTGTCCACAGGGATTCTGCAGGCAAGAATACTGGAGTGGGTTGCCATGCCCTCCTCCAGGGGAGCTTCCCAACCCAGGAATCTAGCCCACGTATCCCTCATTGCAGGTAGATTCTTTACCATCTGAGTAAAGGGAAGCCAAAAACAGTTCTTTAAATTAACTAAGTGGAGGTGGCAGGGGGAGTTTGCTTTCAGTTAGAAATCACAATGTGTGGAATCAACAAAACTAGGTTTTGAGTCCTGATTCTATCCAAATGGTTTCAGCTTCCTACCCATGGAGGAGTCTTGAACAGCTCCTTTTTTGGGAGGCAGAGATAGCAGTACGTGGATTTTCAGCTGCACAGGGGTCTGTACTTCCAACTCCTGTGTTGTTCAAGGTCATGTTATTTCAAATGCTGAAGGTGTCAATGGCCCAAAGAGGATGAGTGATCTGGAAACCTGTGGCGGGCGTGTCCTGGACCAAAAGAAAGTCACTCACAGAAAGAACCAGAATCTATCCATGCAGCACCGGGGCTACAGCCCAGGATACTCAAGGCCACCAGCTGATCGTTAGGGGCTGGTTCCAATAGAAGATCCATATCCCATAAATACTGAACTCAACCTCCTTTTACTTCCCTTGGGACCCTTTCATTCATTCAGGAGACACGTCATTCAACATCAAATGAGCCATAAGCTTAACAGTCATTTGCTCCTTCTTCTCAGCTTCTCTGCTTCTGTCAGCACATTCACCCACCTCTAGCTCCCAGCCTCAAAGCAGTACTAACAACGAACGTGCACACGTGTCCAAACTGGACAACTTCTGTTTCCCAAAGGAAACGCTATTCTGAAGTGAGGTGTCTTCCTCACTCTAAAGGACAGGGGAACCCACAAAATAAGAGTTTAGTTTTGAAATTCCCTCTAGTTTTGAAATTTCTCAGAAGCTCATTAGAGAAAGTGAGATTGTGGATAATTTTTTGTTTTATTCACTCTATTGTATTTTCTATATTGCTTTTATAGTTAGGAAGATAAACTTCAAAAATACGGTAAAGACTTTCTCTTTTATATTCTGCACCACAATTTTATAATTTAATAGCAACATTTTTCTGACTTTTCTCTCTAATTCTCTTGTTAATGTCTGTCCTTTTAGCCAAGTAACCAAAGGTTATTCTCCCCAACCATCTAAAATGCTCCCCTAGCAACAGCAATCACATAATAATCACCTATTATTATTGTAATTATTGAGAAGTATAAATCTACCCAATTTGTCTATTCATTCATTTCCTGGTTCTCCAAAGGTAGAAAAATAGACCTGGGGAAAATGCAAAATTAAGGTGAATAAAAGGAAATATTCCCTCTAAGTAATAAGCCAGCCATTCTTCTATGAAAGTAAGTGGAAGTTATGACTAGTATGTCCATTAAGCAACTAGAGATACATGAAGTATAAAGGGAGACACTGAGCACACACTCACTGGGTGTGAGGTGGAAAGAACAGCATGGCCCAGAGGAGCACTGGACAGTTCCCAGTCACCAGCCACACGTGGCCATCGAGCACTTAAAACACGACAAGTCAAACTTGAAATGTGCTGTAAATGTAAACTACACCCTGGATTCCAAAGAGTTGGCAACCAAAAACAGAATGTAAATTATCACATTAACAATTTACATTGATTACATATTGAAATCATAAAATTCTAGATATCTCAGGCTAAGTAAGTGATTAAAATGAATTTCACTTGTTTCTTTTCATTATTTCTCTTTCTTTGACCTTGGCTGCTAGGAAATTGAGAATTACATATGTCATTTGAAACTGTGACTCACAGTATGTTTTTTTAATTGCATAGCACTTGTTTAGAGCTCAAGGTACTTGTATATTAGTCCAAGGCCTTTTCATTATTGCTGTTTTGTCTAAAGTCTGACTTATAGAATTGTTCTAGGAAGGAATAAATTAGAATGTGGGATGAACCTCAAGCATAATGCCTGGCATGTCCCAGAGTCACAATAAGTATTGTTTTGTTTTTTTCATTCCTATTTGCAACAAAAGACATGATGTTTATTACAGGTCAAAACTCTAGCTCCTCTCATTTTCAGTTAAGTCTTATTTAATTCCACTGGCTGGGGAAAGCCATGACTCTAATCTCATCTCTGCCCTCACTTTGTAGAATATGTCAGTCACTCACCCACTAGAGCAAAGTAACAAGGAAGCAGAACTTAGAAGCAAATAATTTTTACTGTTTTTCTAAGCTCTTTTTGGCAGAAGAAAGAGAGAGATGGGTAAATTTCCAACACTGAGATTTATTTTAAAAAGTAACTTCCTACATTGTCAGAGAGATAAACAAATAAACAAAACATAGTAAATACAAGGAGAAGGAAATGGCAACCCACTCCAGTATTCTTGCCTGGAGAATTCCATGGACAGAGGAGCCTGGCGGTTTGCAGTCCATGGGGTCACAGGAAGTCGTATACGACTGAGCAACCAACACCACACAACAGTATGTACATACAATGGAATAGTATTCAGCCTCTAAAAGGAAGGGTGTTCTGAGATGTGCTACAACAGGAACCAAGCTACAGCACATTGCTGATGTTGTCCATTGTTAAGTCGTGTGTGACTCTTCTTGAATCCACAGACTGCAGCATGCCGGACTTCCCTGTCCTTCACTATCTCCTGGAGTTTGCTCAGACTCACATCTATTGAGTCAGTGACACCATTCAACCATCTCATCCTCTGTTGCCCCCTTTGCCCTTTGCCTTCAGTCTTTCCCAGCATCAGGGTTTTTTTCCAGTGAGTCATCTCTTTGCATCAGGTGGCCAACGTATTGGAGCTTTAGCCTCAGCATCAGTCCTTCCAATGAATATTCAGGGTTGATTTCCTTTAGGATTGACTGGTTTGATCTCCTTGCAGTCCAAGGGATTCTCAAGAGTCTTCTCCAGCACCACAGCTCAAAAGCATGAATTGTTTCACAGTTATCCTTCTGTTATTATCCAACTCTCACATCCATAAATGACCATTAGAAAAACTATAGCTTTGACTATATGGAACTTTGTTTCCAAAGTGATGTCTCTGCTTTTTAATATGCTCTCTAGGTTTGTCATAGTTTTTCTTGCAAAGAGCAAGCGTCATTTAATTTCATGGCTGCAGTCACTGTCTACAGTGATTTTCAAACCCCATAAAATAAAATCTGTCACTCCCCACCCCCATCGATTTGCCATGAAGTGATGGGACTGGATGCCATGATCTTAGTTTTTTGAATGTTGAGTTTTAAGCTAGATTTTTCACTCTCATCAAGAGGCTTTTTAATTCCTCTTTGCTTTCTGCCATTAGAGTGGTATCATCTGCATTACAGATGGTGTTTACTTCTTTGAGTTTCCCTTGAAGTGGCATTAACAACCCACTCACCCATCCCCACCTTGACCCAGCATAGCCCCTGAGAGCAAGTTTGGATCAGTAAGAGGTTATCCAAATCTGGATGTCTAGAATTACTGAGAAGCTCTCCTCAGATTTTATATGCTCAAAAATGTAGAAGAAAATTCTAAAAAATTAAAAAGATGGCCATAAAAGCAAAAGACAACCCATAGTCTTGACTTTCCAAATAACCACAATCAGAACTGACAACGGGGACTAGTGTCTGAGTTCCACTGCCAACTGGAGACCTAACTTGTGGGGATAAAATTTGGAGATATAACCACATAACTATTAGTACAGTACCTTCCTCATAATCTTAAATGGCCTTAAACCATTTGAAAGGAAGATGGAAAATCTCCCACCACCACAAAACCAAAACATTCCTGTCATTTTCCTTTTTCAACTTTCCTGCTAATGTCAATTTAAAGGACAGTGACAACCACCAACCGCAGTCTTTAAAGGATGTTGTAGTACGTGCACTAGATCAGATGGGTTTTACGGGCATTCACAGATGGCTAAAAACAGATAGATTAAGTCTCCCATAAGCCATCTCATAGAAGATTATTAACTTGATACACAACCAGCGCATCATTCTCCCCTTAGACAGTTTTTTGTTTTTACAAGAGAAAGAGGACTGGCAAAATGATAAAGGCATTGATATCAATAATTTATATAATACAATTTCCAGCATTAGTTCTAGCATCAGTCCAGCTTCAATGCAGGATATTCCTCCTCTTGCTACAGTGTTCATGGCCTCAGTGGTGATCAGGAGTCTATGAGGGTCTGCACATGCCCTCTCAATCATCAGAGAAGTCCTTATGCTCATCTTTCTCTTGCTGAATTCTCTCTTAGTCCTGGACTCCAAAGGTTTTCCTTTTTTTTTTTCTTAATAATATTATAGTTTTACATTTTATGATTAAGTCCATCCATTCATACATCTTGAAATAATTTTTAAAAGAGAAGTAAAGATTAGGTCAATACTGACAGGGTCTCTGGCCTTGTGGAGTTTAGAATCTGAAGATGAAAAGTCACTATAAATGAGACAGTCAAACAGATCAGAGGTTGTCATATGCACAAGCAAAGACATGAAAAGAAGACTGCTGGAATACACAGAAAATTCTGAAAGAGATGGGAATACCAGACCACCTGACCTGCCTCCTGAGAAATCTGTATGTAGGTCAAGAAGCAACAGTTGGAACTGGACATGGAACAACAGACTGGTTCCAAATAGGAAAAGGAGTACGTCAAGGCTGTATATTGTCACCCTGCTTATTTAACTTCTATTCAGAGTACATCATGCAAAATTCTGGGCTGGATGAAGGAGAAGCTGGAATCAAGATTGCCAGGAGAAATATCAGTAACTTCAGATGTGCAGATGACACCACGCTTATGACAGAAAGCGAAGAAAAACTAAAGAGCCTCTTGATGAAAGTGAAAGAGGAGAGAGAAAAAGTTGGCTTAAAACTCAACATTCAGAAAACAAAGATCATGGCACCTGGTCCCATTACTTCATGGCAAATAGATGGGGAAACAGTGGAAATAGTGACAGACTTTATTTTGGGGGGCTCCAAAATCACTGCAGATGGTGACTCCAGCCATGAAATTAAAAGACACTTGCTCGTTGGAAGAAAAGCTGTGACCAACCTAGACAGCATATTAAAAAGCATAGATATTACTTTACCAACAAATGTCTGTCTAGTCAAGGCTATGGTTTTTCCAGTAGTCATGTATGGATGTGAAAGTTGGACTATAAAGAAAGCTGAGAACTGAAGAATTGATGCTTTTGGAGTGTGGTGTTGGAGAAGACTCTTGAGAGTCCCTTGAACTGCAAGATCAAACCAGTCAATCCTAAAGGAAATCAGTTCTGAATATTCTTTGGAAGGACTGATGCTGAAGCTGAAGCTCCAATACTTTGGCCACCTGATGAGAAGAACCGAGTCATTGGAAAAGACCCTGATGCTGGGAAAGATTGAAGGCAGTAGTAGAAGGGGATGACAGAGGATGAGATGGTTGAATGGCTTTATCAACAGGATGGACATGAGTTTGAGTAGGCTCTGGGAGTTGGTGATGGACAGGGAAGCTTGGTGTGCTGTAGTCCATGGGGTCGCAGAATTGGACACAATTGAGCGACTGAACTGAACTCAGAGGGAGAGTGTATTTTAAATAAGGATATCAGGAAAAGGACTTCCCAGGTGGTGCTAGTGGTAAAGAAGCTGCCTGCTAATGCTGGCAGAGAGAGTAGGTTTGATAGCTGGGTCGGGAAGATCCCCTGGACAAGGGCATCGCAGCTCGCTCCAGTATTGCTGCTTGGAGAATCCCATGGACAGAGGAGCCTGGCGAGCTGCAGTTCATAGGGTTACAAAGAGTTAGACATGACTGAAGCAGCTTAGCATGCATGCACCCATGATCAGGAAAAAACACTTCAAGGGTGTGGCACTTAAGCTGAAACTTAGATGATAAGAAGCCCATGCACAGACACAGAGGGAGAATATTCCAGACAAAGGAAAGATCAGGTGTGAATTCTTATAACAGAAATGAGAAACTATCAGAAAGATCAACTGGGACACTGAGTGTGGAGCAAGTGACTTAAGAATACCTCAGACAGGGGGCAGGGCTAGATGAAACACACCCTTGAGAGATGAGAACCAAGGAAGCACCTTAGAAACGATGTGCCCATTGCTGCCTCCTCTCGCCTACACTGAAGATTTCTAAAAACTTGCACCCTCATCATCTTCAAATGCCATAGTCTGCCTCCTAAGCTGGCTTCATCCCAAACTTAGGATCCTGCCAGACAAAGCCCTTCACATTCAATTCAGAGTCTGATGAGTAACTGACTCGCCCTACTCAAATTATTCTCTGGACCCTGAATCTTCTTTCCCCTTTCAGCCCCACCCCAGCTTCCACTTCCAAAGAACTTTCCAAGGCACTTTGTTACTGATTCCCCCCAGGGGTAAAGACCACTGGTAACCTGGCGCCGTTGTTAGATAGCACACAATTTTTACAGCTGACCTACTGTCTGTGCTTCCTTTTCAATGATTATTTTGAAACACATATGACATACTTTGCATGCACAAATGGCTGAGAAATTCTAAATTAAAGCCCTTGCAGAGCTTAGCTGGCACAAACTTGGGGATTGTGCTACACAGAAAGATTCTGGTGCCCTTCCAAATATATAAGACCTTCCAAACACCACTCCCTACCATCAGTCTCTGAAAGACTAGAATTATGTCCACAGATACATAGGAAACATCCTCCCACAGAAACAAAATGTAAAACAAATGCCAGGATGTAAACATCATCATTGCCTTCCTCTTTGCTCTTCTAGTCTCTTCTTTGAAAATATCTGCAAAGTTAGAGTTGCAATATGTATTATCTTTTCAAATTCAGAGGTGCAAATACTACTTAAACAATAAGAATACAATAGACCATGGAGAGATGGAATGACCTGGAGGACACGTACAGAAAACAGTATTGTAATCTTAGTTTTGAGCATAGAATGAGGTTCATGTGCAGACCTTCAACACCAAATTAGCACCACTTTTTAGCTAACTCCTGAGTGACTCTGGGTAATTTATTTGGATTCTCTCTGCCTCAGCTTCTTCATCTGTACATTGGGAAGACCTTGGAATTTAACTTCTGGAACTATTATAAACATTAATGATTTGATGCAAAAATACCTATAATAGTAGTTGGCACACTAAAAATTTAATGAATGTTACTGCTATTAATAATTGAACCAACAAAAACTGGCTAGAAAACTAAAAAGACTCAGTACCAAATTCAGAGAAGGCAATGGCAACCCACTCCAGTACTCTTGCCTGGAAAATCCCATGGACAGAGGAGCCTGGTGGGCTGCAGGCCATGGGGTCGTGAAGAGTCAGACACGACTGATCAACTTCACTTTCACTTTTCACTTTCATGCCTTGGAGAAGGAAATGGCAACCCACTCCAGTGTTCTTCCCTGGAGAATCCCAGGGACGACGGGGGAGCCTGGTGGGCTGCCGTCTATGGGGTCGCACAGAGTCAGACATGACTGAAGCGACTTAGCAGCAGCAGCAGCAGTACCAAATAGGGCTTTGGATGATGAGAGATGTATTCAACATATCTTCCAAATCACATACTGCCCCCAGAGAGCTAAAGGGTTTTAAAATGCCCTTCAGGGGTGGGCTTCGAATATAGATGAGGGAACTAGAGGTGGAAAAGAACTGCCTAGAGGAGAGAAAGCAGGTTGGGAAAAGAAAGTCCTGAAATCCTTGTCTTTGAAGAAGGGCCTCTTGCAGGGGTTGGACGGGTTTATAGCACTAAGCTGTGAGAATTCAGTTGAGTGTGAGTGAAGAGGTTCCATAGATTTTAGGGGTATGGAAAAGAATCCATGAGGTTTGACAACTCAAAGCCAAGGCCAAGATCACTGAAGGTAAATGAGAAGCTGTGATGATTTATGTAATAAACTAGCAAAGATGAACTAGTTTGGCCTCTCACTCCTCTTGGACCTACTGAGTCCCTCTTAGACCAAGAGATGAATCCAGATGAGATAAGCTAATTCGGTGTCTTTTTGCTGGACCCTGCAACTTTGGCTCATTCAACACAACATCTGGTGCTTAAAATCACAAGGTTGCTTGTGGACCACTGGGTCATGGCCTGGACCCAATAGCAGTTCATCGCAGAACAAGGAGACCTGGCTAGATTCATGGAATTTGGTCTCATTTCAAAAAAAATTTGGGACTCAGCAGGGATTTCCATCTTGATTTTTAACAAATACTGTCAAATACCCAAATTCCTCACAAGATTTGTAATTGTGGAAGGCCCACAAACTGGGGCCTTGAGACTCTGAATTGATGCTTCTGAAACTAAGGAGATGCTTCCCACCCACTTCTTAGAGCTTGACTCATAGCACAATGCAACAAAGGGAACCATCAGTATTATGAAAAGGGCCAATCAGGGAGCTATACATATACTCTTCACTGAATATTGTTTCATCAAGATTTATTGTATATAAATGTGTCCAGTCAGCAGCAGTAGTGAGTGCTATTAGCTCACTGCTTAGGAAGTCAAGTTCTAGGGAAGCAAAAACAGAACAAAAAATCAAAAACCATCAACAAACAAAATAATATCATTATCCATCCTCACGAGAGTTTTTTGAAAGTACAGATTTAAAGCTAGAACAAGTTTTTCTTGTTCATTCCAAAGCACTTTCAATCCTTAAAACTACAGGTGATTCACAAACAGAAATATGGAAATGCATCTAGAATGGGAATTTTATATTATATATATATATATATATATATATATATATATCTCCTGATTATTTCACAAGGGAGTAAATGTGCCATGCAGTTATAGACACTATGACAAGATAAATTAGAAGACAGCAAGAAAGCAAGAGAGAAAAGATAAGAGGAAGAAGGTAAAATGAGTGAAAAATGATGTGCGTATGTGCTCAGTAGTGTCCAACTCTTTGTGACCCCATCAGCTAGCCAGGCTCCTCTGTCCATGGAATTTTCCAGGCAAGAAAACTGGAGCAGGTTGCCATTTCCTACTCCAAGGAATCTTGCCGACCCAAGGATCAAACCTGTCTCTTGTGTCTCTTGCACAGGCAAGTGGGTGCCACCTGGGAAGCCCCAAGGACCTGTAGGGTCTCTCAAGTCACATCATCCTGACACTATCTCTTTTTCCTCCCTTTTCCATTTATAAGAACCTAATGAGCCCAATTTAAAACATGGTTCTTATCATCTGTCTTTCCTGGCTTTGTTTGGTCTACAAACTTGGCTTCAGTTCTAGTCAATACTGAGAAAAGGGCAATATGATTAGTTACTCGAAAAACTTACTGGTTGATAGAAAAAAAATCATTTCTGAGATCTGCAAAAATAATAATAATAATGTTAAAGTCTAGTGATTCTGTTCATCATTCAGTGTGAGTGTCTTAAAGATCTTGTTTGACAACGATCTCCTTTCCAAAGTGAGAATGTGAGCAACTTGGCTGGACACCTGTCCACCAGGTAGAGACCAAAAACCTGGGTATGGACTTTGGCTGTGTTATTGCTTGTTTATATCTGAATGTCTAATTAAGTAATGGCCTATGGCTATTTATATGCTATGAGTAAATCTTTTTTTTTTTTTAAATGGAGAGTAATTACCTATCCTCAAGGTCTGCTGACTTTCAGGGCTTCTTTGTTTTTTTTTTAACTCTAAACAGGAGGTGGTTGGTGGTTTGACTATATCTGTGTCTCTATCTGCATCTCACCAAATTGTAGAACCGAAGCTGTAAGCTCCTGGCACATATACATGTAAAGCAGATGTATATGCCTCAATACATTGCATTGTATGTTCATCAATTTTGCTGGTCTACTAGGAGATTTCTGTATAACAGAGGGTTAGTTCTTAAATATTATGTCCCAGTTTTCACTATGAAATAAAAATGAGTTACTTTAGTTAAAAGCTATAAATAAGATGAGTGGTTGAGACTACACTGAGAACAACAGTACCTAAGAAATAGGTTTACGTGTATACAAGATAAGCTTCCCAGGTGGTCCCAGTGGTAAAGAACCCACCTGCCAATACAGGAGATGCAAGAGACAGAAGGTTTGATCCCTGGGGGTCAGGAAGATCCCCTGGAGGAGGAAATGGCAACCCATTCCAGTCTTCTTGCCTGGAGAGTCTCATGGACAGAGGAGCCTGGTGGGCTACAGTCCATAGCATTGCACAGAGTTGGACAGGACTGAAGTAACTTAGCATGCACATATATAAGACAATGGGGTGTGTTTTGTTTTACAAATGAAAAAGTCAAGTATTTCTATCTTATAGTAAAATATCTATTTGTGCTAGAATATGAAAAAAAGCTGGCAAAAGCCAAGACCTACATGATAAGAAGATTCAGACGGCTCAAAGGAAGGAAATTTTGCCTCTGTTGATAAAAGCTGCAAATTTAAGGCTGGAAAAAAAGAAATCTGTTTAAAATGTTGACAAAATTGGTTCAATTTTCACTTTAAAATGGTCATAAATTCTTTATTGTCAGATATTATATTAATGCAAAATTAGAATATGATAAATGACAAATTAGTCTTAGAACATTCTGTCTGCTCTTAACAAGAGGTAATCAGATTTATTCTTTAGCTTTGTGCAATCTGTTCAGATAATAGAGATTTTGCTTCTCCCCAGAATATATTCTGTGCTTTGTGCTGATTCTGTATGGCCCTATTTTGAAAAAACAAAGAACAGGGTGCTGAAAGAATTAAAGTTCCTTACAATTATGTGATTTTTGACATATTTATTGTTAAATATTGGATTATCATTCTGCTAAGTAGAAGTGAAGGGAAGCAAAGCCATTGTTGTTTGGCATGTAGGCTGCTGTTTGAATAAAGCATCAGCTCTCTTATGATAGCTCTTTTTGATGCCTTTTTTTTTTCAAGATAACACCATAAATTCAGAAAAAAAGTATTATTAGCAAAGTATTTTTAAGAGCTAAATCATTTTTGATACATATTATATGGAGAAAATGCCATCAACCCACTTCTTCATTTTGGTACCAATGCTATTACTCTCTGGCAAGATATGCTATTTGCATAGATTATTAAAGATCTGTTTTGTTTTGTTTTTGAATACAGATATAATTGAACAAATTGATTAGTAAACTTAGGCCATACATGGATATCATACCTGAGTTAAATCTCATCACCTGTTAGGACAAGCAACAAAAATTGAATGTTGCAAGTGGACATAAGGTCAATAAAGCCAAGCTGAGAAACTGGTATGTGCTTAGCCTTACAGGCAGTAAGGAGAATCACTTCCTGGCAGCCAAGGAACTTTAGCAATTTGCAGTGTCTCAAGAAAAGGCAAATTCATATACAGTTGTAGGCACTGTGGATGAAATCCAGATGGAAATGAATACCTTAATTTTGTTTTTTCTTGCTTTGGAATAAATAAGCATATTGTGTTGTTCAGTCGCCAAGTCATATCTGACTCTTTGCTATCCCATGGAGTATAGCACACCAGACCTCTCTGTACCTCACCATCTCCCAGAGTTTATTCAAACTCAGGTCCACTGAGTTGGTGATGCCATACACCACCTCATCCTCTGTCACCCTCTTCTCCTGCTGCCCTCAATCTTTCCTGGCAACATGGTCTTTTCCAGTGAGTCAGCTCTTTGCATCAGGTGGCCAAAGTACTGGAGCTTCAGCATCAATCCTTTCAATGATATTCAGGGTTGATTTCCTTTAGGACTGACGAGTTTAATTTCCTTGCTGTCCAAGGGATCAGCATATAAGAATGATCAAAACACACAGACATTTAGTGAGATGATCCTTGGAATAACAGGTTATTGAGATGCAATCCTATATTCTTTACAAACTTTCCAGGACGAAGCTAATTCTCTGGCTTCTGTATTGCTTGGCTTCTTACAGTTCTTGATTTGTTGGCTGCACAACCAGAATGGTGGTATGTGTTATACATGCCTGCTCCTTTAAAAGGATGCAGGCAAAAACACAAAACCTAGTGAGACTAGCCTTTTGCAATCAAAAATAATCTTAGAAGACTGTTTATGACCACACAAAGGACTATTAAAAAAAGTATCCAGAACTTGGAAAAAAGTGAAAAAAATAACTGAGACAGTTGTCTAACAAGCCCACCCAAGGTTTGCTGGGCCCTAGGCTTGGAGATATAGTTTTGTTTGGCTTACTATTTACCACTGATAAGACCCCAGACATTTTACAACTACACAAAAAGAGATGTTAATTTGTAGAAAACTTATAAACTGCAATTGCTTTTTGTTCAACAGACAAGATAACCCCAAAGGTTATGGTTTTATTGTGCTATAGGAAATGAACCACTTGTATATCAAATTTAGCAATTTCATCGCTGTTTCTACTTCACTGCTGTGGTCTTTTTTTTGTTCTTCCTTCACTGGCTGTATACTGACACATGCTGGTTTCTCATGTCCTCCTGAATCAGCTTTGTCATCCTTCCAGTTTCTTCATTACTGCAGTAATTAAAACCTTGCACATGCTTACCATAATTTTTATTAGAATGTGTTTTATTCATTGAAAATAATATTTTGATAAGAAAAAAGGATCACAGTTCAGCCACTAACAAAATACATTTAAAATAACTCAAGTAATTTACTTGCAATGATGAATCATTCTGACAAGGATCAATCTCTTAAGCTCATAGCATCCCTCCAAAATTGCCCAAGCCCAAATTCTCCTCCATTTTCACCTTCCTCCTGATTCCACATTACAAAAGCCCCCAGAGAACTAGTGTAGTGGGACTAAACCCTACTCAGAGGACTGGGGAGAGTCACTAAGCTTGTCAAAACAGAATTTTTAATTTACTGGTTGTGGAGGGAAAAATCTAAGAACATGCATACAATTTTCATCCCGTCACAGAGTAAAAGGAATTCTATGAATTTAGAGACTGGAAGGTCAAGTTTAAGTGGAGACTGATAAGAAAAAAAAATCACATTTTTTTGGCTTTTTTTCTGCATATCACACACGAGAGATGAAACTGGCCAGGGAAGCCTGCAAAGGAAGATTGACCTATGTCTTGGCATCATGGGGATTTGCAGGGCTTATATTTCCTTGCTGAAGGCTTGCCAGATGAGCCATGAGGAGGAAGACAGAAGATACTTTATGCTAGCCACAGTGTTCAGCAAACAGTTAAACAGAGGCTCATGTAGGCAATATCTTTATATAGACAAGGCAACATTTGCAACCCTTGTTTGCAATTTTCCTTTTTTTTTTTTTTTGAAAATCCAATTTTGTTTTTATTTCTATTGGAAAAAGTTCCAGGGACTCCATTAGTGGTCTACACTTATGCCTTAAATGTCAACATTTTCCATCTATAGAAGGTCTTCATCACAGCCATTAAAATTTATTTATTATTGAAGTAGAATTGCTTTACAATGTTGTGTTAGTTTCTGCTGTACAGCAAAGTCAATCAGCCACACATATACATATATCCCCTCTTCCACTTTCTTTTGGCACCATCTTGCCTGTTTTTTCAGGCAGAAAATAGTCATTTCAAATAAACTGCCTTTCAGCTAGTCTTACAGAAGGAACTCAGAGCAGAATTTTCATCTTCTTATCAATGGAATAGTCAAGTGCACTGAAGAAAAGGAAGCAACAGACTATTAAACTAATAATAATGGCCCTGAGTCAGATTCTATTAGAAGCACTTTGTATATGTTAAGTCATTTGATCTACACAGTAAGTACAACTATTACCCCATTGAGATGACATGGGTTGTTTGCCAGATAATCACACAGACAGTAAGTGGCAGAGCAAGGATTTAAACACATCCAGTAGTCATGTATACATGTGAGAGCTGAATAATAAAGAAGGCTGAAGGCTGAATAATAGATGCTTTTGAACTGTGATGCTGGAGAAAACTCTCGAGAATCCCTTAGACAGCAAGCAGATCAAACCAGTCAGTCCTAAAGGAAATCAGTCTTGAATATTCATTGGAAGGACTGAAGCTAAAGCTGACACTTCAATACTTTGGCCACCTGATGCAAAGAGCTAACTCACTGGAAAAGACCCTGATGCTGGGAAAGATTGGAGGCAGGAAGAGAAGGGGGCTACAGAGGATGAGATGGTGGGATGGCATCACCGACTCAATGGACATGAGTTTGAGCAAAGTCTGGGAGATGGTGAAGGACAGCAAAGCCTGGTGTGCTGCAGTCCATGGGGTAGCAAACAGTCAGACATGACTGAACGACTGAACTAAAAACCTAAATGGAATAGAATCAAATAGAGAAAACCCTATGCATTCCAAACCCCACAACAAATAAGTAAGCTGTAAAAATATACAAAATATGAACCACTGAGAAGAAGATAGATGCCAAGGAAATACAAAGTGGTATTGGTGAAAGGAAGGCTCTATAAAGAAGCCAAGAGCAGCTTATTTTTGTGGCAGGTTTTTAAAGAGGTGATGAGAGAAAGAGATAGTCTGGTATACTGTGGACTGAGTGAACAGTGATGCGACCCTTCTGGACCACAATCTGGCAACAGTTCTAAAAATTTTTAAACTCAGTTACTCTTTGACCTAGTATTTCATTTCTAGAAATATAGCGACAAAACAGTTGCATACATGATTAACTTGCTCTTCTGACCAGGGAGGCATAAGATGGTCAGGTGACTCAACTGTCCAATGAGCATCTATTAAGTCCAGTGGTTTCATTAGCATTGTCAGTTTCTAAGACTCTTAGGAAGGTTAATTATGCAAAGTGGCATTGGAAATCCCTTACCCATAGGACAACTCCTAGTCACTAGCTTCTGTCATCTTTACTTTCTAGAACTTAACTTATGAATAAAAGGCAGCATGGAAAACAGAAATTTTAGTAGTTCCCTTAAAAGTAGAGAAGTTCTTCTGACATATGAATGTTATACTTTTTAAAAAAGTCTTTTGCCTCAAATCAAATAAAAACATTTTTAATCATTAGAAGATAGAAGTGAAATACTCAAAGAGGGGGGAGAAGAGTTAAAGCACTTACTTACATCCAATTCAAACATTTAAATATTACTTGTTCGTTGATTTGTATGGTGATCTTAGCCATCTGTATCCACAGCTTAAACCTCTTTATTTCAAATGTTTGTCAAATATTCCACAAGAAAATACTCTGCTTGTACAAACATGCAAACAAACATCCACAGTGGAAGCTGTCCAGATACTTCTAAAATTGTGAACAACTCTCATCCAATTGGACAGTGGGATTAGAATGACTATTTTGCAGAGAATGAAAGAGATTTCTGGTATCAACATGGCAAGCTTCTTAAACAGGCTCTTCACAGCTCTCCTCCTCAAAAAAGAAAAAGTGATTGCCAAGTCCAAAAAATGGCTTCATTTTCCAACTCCTTCACAGCTCTCCTCCTCAAAAAAGAAAAAGTGATTGCCAAGTCCAAAAAATGGCTTCATTTTCCAACTCCAATGTTTTATCAGAACTCGGGAAAAGGCATTCCAAGTCCTTCCACCCTTCCTGTTATAAACAGGTCAAGGAGATTGTCCTTTGATGGTAATCATCAAGAATATATTCTCAAAAGGATTCTCAGTGGTCAAAAGAAAACCAGAACCAAAGATCTTATCCTTGTTTATATAATTATGGACTTGATATATGTCTCCAAGCATAAATCTCATCAGACAGACAGCAGCTGAGGTGAGTGGCCACAATGTCAGCTTCCACTTTAAAAAAATATAAAGTTGCCTACTGAAAGTAGGATTGCACATTCCAGTCTATATGTGCTTACTCCACATGCAGTCTGTCCACCTGGCTGAAGAATCTAGGGAGACAGCAGTGGCATGGAAGGAAAATGCAACTCCCATGTGACCCATGTATGAAAGTGCCAGCATCAGCTGAAGGTGAACACACGCGTATTGTGAAGGGAGTGGGTGTATATGTGTGTGTCCCCAGTGAACGTACACATATTCCCCCCTAAATGTGCACCTACGTTCACCAAAAGACATGTACTAGGAGCTTCCCTAGCAGTCCAGTGGCTAAGACTCTGCACTCCCACTGCACGGGGCCCAGGGTTCGATCCCTGATCAGGGAACTGGTTCCTATACACGTGCCACAGCTAAGACTTCTTATGCTGCAGCTAAGAGTTCTTATACCACAACTAAAATATTCTGCATGCTACGACCAAGGGCTTCCCCAGTGGCTCAGTAGTAAAGAATTCGCCTGCCAATGCAGGAGCTGCAGGAGATGTGGATTCAATCCCCAGAAAGATCCCCTAGAGGAGGAAAGGCAACCCACTCCAGTATTCTTACCTGGAGAATTCTCTGGACAGAGGAGCCTGGCAGGCCACAGTCCATGGGGTCAGACACAACTGAAGCGACTGAGCATCTGGCACTGTGCTGCAAAGATCCCACATGCCAAAGCGAGATGGGAGACCCCATGTGCTGAAACTAAGACCCGGAGCAACCAAACCAATAGTTTTTAAAAGGCGTGTATTAAAACATCTATAGCAACGTTAATCAAAAAGCCCAAATGGAAACCATTAAATGCCTATCAGTAGTATTCACATGATGGTATTCTCTACTTAGAACGATGATCTTAAACCACACACAACCTTGTGGATGAATCGCACCAGTGCAATGTTGAGGGGAAAAGTCAGGTACTAGAAGAATATGTATTGAATTATTTCATTTATATAAAGTACCAAAAAGGCAAAAGTAATGTATTCTGTTAGGTTTTTTAAGTTGAATGATTCCAAAAGAATAAAAATTCGGTGTCCAATCAGTCCATTGGAAGAAGGTGCTCAGGTCAGGAGGCAGGATCCATCAGGACAGGGATCCCTGCCTCTTCCCTTCTCTACAGCTCCAAGGTAGCTTGAGCAGAAAGCTCCCTGGCCTCCCTGGGAGGGTTCACTTCCCCTAAATCTAGATTTCCACCCATGTGATGCAAACCATTGGTATTTTAAAGGCTTCAAGCTTGGTAGCAACAGGGAAGTGGCAAGATAGAAGACACTGCTGAGATCATGTCACTGTCAGAGTAAATATTCTAATTGCATCCTGAGTTGGATTATCTCAGTTTGCCTGGGTCTATTCCACAGCATCCTTCCTTTGCCACCTGCATCTTTCTTTCTTTGCTTTTAAGCAAAGTCTTTGCTGAGAGCGAAAAGCAGAAACTCAGCCTCCCATCTTACTAAATGAGACTGCCCTTCTCTCAAAGGTCCTCTGAGCCTCCAAAGAGCTCATCTCAGATACCACAGTCTCTGCTCATAGGGACCTGATGCTGAGATTTCTTTATATAAACAAGCAGCAGGACGTGTGAGTGAAGACTTTTCATTCTGATGGCAATGTGACAAGATTTCTGCCTTATACTGGCTTCAATAAAACTTTCCCTTGTAACTTGAGATAAAAGCACTTCTTTGGTCACAATATTTCCCATGGCAAGAATATAAAACTGCAGTGCAACTAACATAGCCATCTCATTTCCATCAAACTCGGAAGATACCTTTTTATATGTGAACTTAATGAAATGTCACTATAACCAAGATAACAATATGATCAGCCAGTAATTATGTGCTAGGAAAATAAAGCAAAGCAGTGACACAGATTTTCACAATGCACAAATAATAAAACCATTATCACTCTTGACCCTGTATTGGGTTCCTTGTGTGTAACAATAATGGCAGTGATAAACAGTTACATTATTCTTACCACTGTTCCACGTTTTAGATATATTTTATCTTAATGTTTAAAAAATATTAACAAGTTTTTAATAACATTATTTTTAATCACCTTTTTTATTTTAATTGGGCTCCCCTGGTGGCTCACAGTAAAGAATCTGTCTGCAATGCAGGAGACCTGGGTTTGATCCCTGGGTTTGATCCCTGGGTCAGGAAGATCCTCTGGAGAAGGAATGGAAATCCACTCCAGTATTCTTGCCTGGAGAATTCTACGGACAGAGGAGCCTGGCCAGCTATTATCCATGGGGTTGAAAACAGGCAGACATGACTGAGAGACTAACACTTTGACTTTATATTAATTAGGGTACTGACTTTCTCTATATATACATACAGATATATGTATCTACACACACATATATAGATACATATATCTATATATACAGATATATATATATTTTAGGCTGTGCCATGAAGCATGAGAACTCATAGTTTCCTCCCTAGGGGTTGAACCCATGACCCCTGCATTGGGAGCTCAGAGTCTTAACCACTGGACTGCCAGAGAAGTCCCTTAACAAGTTTTAATGCTTAGAAACATGCTATGAAGTGGAAACTACTATTAACCCCATCTTCCAGATGAAGGATGAGGGAGGCCAAGAGAATAAATAATCAGCGTCAAATCTCAAAGTTGGTTGAGGTGGGCTGGGATATGAGCTCAGGCAGCCTCACTGCCCCACCTAACAAGGCTGGATCGTCCTACTTGTTTCTTAACATGACTATCAAAGTAAGTTTGATCCTTTTCAATGGATTGTAGTCACGTAGACAAGAGGACTATCATGAGTACAGACAGGACAAGTACTGTATTAACAAGAGCTCATCGGGGCACATCCCTGGTAGTCCATTGGTTAAGACTTTCCCTTCCAGTGTAGGAGATGTGCGTTTGATCCCTGAATCAAAACCATTCTTGTTGGCAGGCAGATTCTTTACTGCTGAGACCCTGGGAAGCCCCAGGGTTGTGTGCTGGGCACATCAATTCCAGCCTGTGTGGGGTTGTCAAGTGGCTCATCCTCACTGCTCTTGAAGTTTCTCCTCTGGAAACCGGGGGATAAAAACAGCAGAAGATGAAGTACATGTGCACCCCCAAATCTGGGGTGAGGCAGAGGGAGTCAGTGTCCACAGAGTGTCTCCTGGGCTCCTCTATGCCACTCAGCCTCCCGTGTAGTCAGGCGAGGGTCAATGGCCTGTACATGGACGTGACCTGTGTTTTCCACGGTTCTGGAGTTCAGGGCCAGCGGGTCAACTCCCTCCTGTCTTCTTCCACACCACTTCGAGACCACATTTCCACAAAGAAAGACAGAAGACTTGGGAAACTTCCGGACCCCTTCAGATGTGATGTAAGGGGGAGACACCTTTCCTGGGTGCTACTGAGGCTTCCTTGGTGGCTCAGTGTTAATGAATCCCCTTGCCAATGCAGGAGACGCAGGAGATGCAGGTGCAACCCTGGGGTTGGGAAGATCCTCCGGAGTAGGAAATGGCAACCCACTCCAGTATCCTTGCCTGGAAAATTCCATAAACAGAGGAGCCTGGCGAGCTACAGTCCATGGGGCTGCAAACTGTCTGAGTACACGTGCACACACATACGTCTACTCGCGCGCGCGCGTACACACACACACACACACACACACACACAGATTTGGGAGGTGACTTGTGGCCGAGCCCAGCATCACTCTCCTGAATTCCCCAAGGCCATGGTACAAGGCAGAGCCACTCCTCTTACATTCTATGAACCCGTGGGGTGACTGTGGGCCAGCAAGCTGTATCACTGCTCTAGGCATCTGTGTTCTCTTTTCTAAATGGAGATTTTTATGAAGATCTGGCTTTTGAACCCCTTTCAAAACATAAAGCCGTTTCTTAACTCTGATGCAGAGAACCAAAATGGAAAACAAAATATATTCACAGGTGGTCTAGCTGATTGAGAAAGCAGGGGAGGGGGCAGGGACTCACACAGCAACTGTCCCCTGGGTCCTGAGAACTGAAGCCCACACAATCCCCCTTGTTTTTTTATGCTAAACTATACTAGAAACAGACAAACATTTATTTTCCTGTCTTAGACAGGTCTACCCCCAGCAGGAGGAATATGCTGTGTATTCTGGACATTCCTCTTCCTGCAGGGCAAGGCTATGAACCATGACTGACAGCTTACTTATCAAGATCCATTTCAGTATGCCTTCCTTGATGAGCCTACCAGTCTCAAGCTCTTAGGTCATAAACTCTTCCAAAGCCAAACCATCTCCTCCCTTATAAGACCTGCCTTGAAATCACCCACCTCAAGTTCCCAAATCTTCCCAGTGTCCTGCCCTGACTTCACCTGTGAGATACTGCCCCAGGTCTGCTTTACCCTAGTACCCAGAATATCTGATTGACCTCGCTTTGCCTGCTCAACAGGCTGGTGGTCTTTGGAAAGTGGACAATCAGTAAGCCTGAAACAGCTCCCCACTTGTTTCTGGGGAAACACTGGTTTTTAAAAACCACTGAGATGGATTCTCTTTAAGCCCTACTAGCCTTACCATTCTGCTTTAAATTCCAATCCTGATTTCTTCACAGTGAATCCTCCTGGGTCACCTGGCTCGCTAGACACAATTTCTCTTTATCTGATCATATGAGATCAAACATTAAGGCAAAGCATTTAGCACAAGAGTCAGCCCTTTCTCTCCTGCCTTATCACCTCATCCAGTCCTGGAGAGGGAGATTTTTCATTACTCAGAACTCTTCCCCTTTATAATATAAAATTCTGTTGCCATCTCAGGGCTCAGAACTCTCTGAAATATTTAAAGCTTTGTGTGTAAACTTGCCCAGGCAGGGGAGGGAGGGAAAGGAGACTGAAATGAAGCATCTGAAAGTAGACTTCACCGATCAAAAGACAGAATCAAGAGTCAGGCCCCATGTCAAGTTCCCCAAGGAAATAGCACAGGTACCATAGCTGTTAGTGGCCTTGTCAGATGGTCAGTGAGGAAACCCTGACTTTGTGGAGCCTGGAGCTAGAGCTATAACTCAGCTCGAAAATACCTTGGAAATTGTGTTGTTCAGGCCCTAAGTCATGCCCGACTCTTTTCGATTCCATGGACTGCAGCACACCAGGATTCCCTTTCACCTTAGGAATACTCCATCTCAAAGTAGACTCCCAAGACAAGTAGCATCAGCATCCCCCAAGAATTTGTTGGCTATTCAATTTCTTGGGCTCCACTCCAGACCTATCAAGCCAGAAGCTCAGGGCAGAGGGGTACCCAGCAACCTGTGTTTCCACAAGAATCCCCCTCCAGGGAAATCTGATGCATGCTCAAGTTTGAGAACCACTGCTATCTTAGAAAACACATCCCCAACTATTTAATTTATAGATGAAGAAGAAAAAAAAAAATGGAGAACTCGAGAGGGTGAGTTACTTGCCCCAGGCCACACAGCTCATTAGCACCAGGGCCAGGCCAAGACCCCAGGTGTCCTGTGTCCTGTTCTCCGTCACCTTCTGCCTAAGCCAAGGCCACCAAATAGACTCACTGTACAGCAGTCACTAGAAACGTCTGCAAACAAGAGGCTTGAGGCAGCAAGCTGGTGGAAAGGTTCATGTCCAGAGGACTAACCTTGAAGCCCCCACCACTTGGTGAGCACACGGATTTCTTTTACACTGGAGGCTATTTTGCAGAGGCCTGAGGGCTAAGATATGGGCTGCTAAAGAAATCAGGGGCTGAACTCCAATTTTCTGGTCAAATGACCACCTCCAAATCATCAACTTGTCTTTGGCGCCTTCCTAAAAATCATCTTGTATCCATGTGTCTGATGCTGTGCACTTTACGAAGCACCTCACTCTCTGAAGCCACGTGAAACTATCCTCTTGGAAGGCCAGGTCCAGAATCCACCTGTCAAGGCAGCACTTCCTTGACTTGGCTCTTTGCCAGCTGCTGTCTTCTCTTCTGGCTCCAGAGAAAGTGCCAGGTCTAATCAATGCAGCTCATCTCCCCGTGGACAGAGGTTCCACAAAGAGTCCTTTCTCCTCTTCCTCCCCTTGAGGGGTGTTTCCACCTCCTGGTTGGGGCACCACAAATCAGGGCTGCCCAGGGCCTGAAGGTCTGGCTCAAGGTCAGGTGCAGCCTGGAGATCTGCCCTGGGGTGAAAGTCAATGCATGTTGTCTGAATAAACCCAGCACTTCTGAATAAACTCTCAGTGATCCAAGAGCAGGGTGTTCAAGCTTGTGATCCTTTTCTTTCTCCTTAGAGGCATTTCGCAGCTTTGTGGCTGCCTCTCTAGAGAAAGAGCAGTTTTCTGTGAGCAGCTCTACCTTGAAGAGAGAATTATTCAAAGTTAGCTTTAGGGACAGTGGCCTGAGGTCTCAGCTTCTTGGGGATTTCCACTTTCCAGCCTTTCCAAGGTTTGCGATTATTACAGATACATGATGTTAGCTCAGGGCTTATTCAAGCAGGCTCCTGACTCTCTCTTCAGGTTCATTCCCTTTATCATCTCTCTGGCCACATCAGACTTATTTCAATTCCTAAAATAAGCTGTCCATGTTCAAGGCCTTTGTGTATTTTGCTCCTGAGTTTTGAGTGACTGTCCCCTCTCCTGTTCTCAGTCTATGAGTCCTGTGGACCAACTAGCATCCCTCTTGTCCTCTGCTGCTCTGTGTTGCTAATTTTACTTCTGGTTTTTATTGGTTTGCATTTTTAAGTTTGTAATGTTTATCTCTTTATCAGTTTTCCTATGAGCCGTGGGCTCCCTGAGGGCACACTGCCTATTTAAAATCCACCCTCAGCATCCAGAACTCAGGCACTCAATACATATCTGCAGATGAATTAAAAACACAGAGCCTGCGATTTCTCATATTTTCTAAAGAAAAAAATAAATATAGTAACTATTGAATCAAAGTCCTGGCGTGTCCACGAAATGCTCAGGTGGCAGTTCAGTAGGTCTTGGACATCCTGTCTCCCCGCTCCCCAGGCAGCATGAGGCCATCGTCCTCCCCGAGAAGGAGGCCCTATTCTGTCTACCGCTGAGACTGCTGAGGCTGGAGGAAGTTATCCCATGTTTACTGAAATAATACATTTCAGCTGAAAATCCACAGGCTAAAAGGGAAGAGCAGGAGAGGAGAGGAACCTATCAAAGCATTGCCTCAGAAAGGACCCTATGAGGAAAGCCTAGGAGGGAGCCAGGTTCCTGCCTAGGCACCCTCTGATGTGGGTCAGATGCTCCCAGACGGTGAGGGGGACAGAAAGATTCTTGCCATCCATCCACAGAGTTGTGTGACCTGTGGATCATAAGCCGTCTGCCTGGAGCCCCCACATCCTCTCAGTATGTGGTCTGATCACCAGCATCTGGTGGGGTCCAGCCTGTCCCTGGAAGCCATTAGCTCTTTAAGCCTGGTGTGCTGTAGTCCATGGGGTCACAGAAAGCCAGACATGACTGAGCAATTGAACAACAACAACTCCATAGTGAGGGAAGGACAGTGTGCCTGCTGGCAGGGACTCAGGTCTTGGGCTATTACAGGCTCTTACAGAAAACCTACTTTTACCCCAGACTGGGAAAGGCCACCGAGTGCTATGAAGCGTAAGGACAGTGTGAAGCTGAGACTGAGTCAATTAGAAATGGGACAGAAAGAAAGAATTTCTATAATCAGACAACTAACCAGGAACATCAAAGCAGGACTGGACAAGTCATTTAACCTCTCAATTCATAAAGTATCTCATTACAAAGAAACATGTATCACTTGAATATGTGTGTGTGTGTGTGTGTACTTAAACACATGGACACGTATATGTGCATCCATACTTGTACATATACAGTGCTCAGTGGTGAAGAATCCACCTGCAATGCAGAAGATAATGCAGGTTCTATCCCTGGGTCAAGAAGATCTCCTGGAGGAGGGCATGGCAGCTCACTCCAGTATTCTTGCCTGGAGAATTCCCATGGACAGAGGAGCCTGAGGGGCTACAGTCCATGGGGTCTCAAAGAGTTAGACATAACTGAAGACTTAGTATGCATGCGTGCACAGGAAAACTGACTCAAGTGAAATCGGAAACGTTAATATTAGCTCCATGTGATAAGAGTACGCCAATATCTTACATTCTTTATACTTGCATGAAGCTTCCAAACATTATACTATGCAGATATAACTTACACAATCAGAGAAAGACTTTAATGGGATAATAGTTTCCAGCTCATGGATCAAGCTCTACAGTACTGTGAAGAATCAGAAGCATCGCCCAGATGAACATTTGGGATTTTGGCAACTGGCAAGTCAGGCAAATCCTACTTGCTAGTGTGTGGTAGGGTCTCCCAAAGCTTCTTTCCAAATGAAAGGAAGGGACAATACCATGGTGAGACCCAGAACACCCAGTTTCAGGTGGCGGGGCAAGAGGGAAGGGAATGTGTACGTGTGTATTATGAATCACTGGTACAGAGGATACGTAGCTTTTCAACAAGCATTTATTACAAACCCAACTTTTCTAAATGTTGTTGTTCAGTCACAAGTTGTGTCGGACTCTTTGGATTCCATGGACTGTAGCACTCCAGGCTTCCCTGTCACTTACTATCTTCTGGAGTTTGCTCAAACTCATGTCCATTGAGTCCAGTGATGCCATCCAACTGTCTCATCCCTTCTCTTCCTGTCTTCAATCTTTCCCAGCATCAGGGTCTTTTCCAATAGTTAAAGGTGTGCCTACGGGCAATCAATTCTGGAACTATAAGCAAGGTCACATAACAGAAGTTTCCTTTCTCCCACCCTGATGCTCTCAACACTGTCCTTCACCAGGCACTCAGGGTTCTAGTATAGACTGAACTAAATCTTTCTGTGCGAAATGGGATTATGCACGTTTGCATACGTGTGCATCATGCTCAGGCATGTCCGACTCTATGTGACCCCATGGAGCCCACCAGGCTCCACTGTCCATGGAGTGCTTCAGGCAAGAATACTGGAGTGGTTTGCCATTTAATACTCCAGGGAATCTTCCTGACCCAGGGGTCAAACTCTGGTCTCCTGCATTGCAGGCAGTTTCTGTACTGTTGGAGCCACTAGGGATTATATACAGTTTATGCCAATAGTTGCAAAAACAGTTTACCTGTGATATTCTTTCAGTATCAAAATTGCACAAGGCCACAAGATGGCGTCATTATGCTATCAAAGTCTAATAGGGTAGGTGGGTGGGTGTCTGCTGAGAGTTAATTCTCTTTGGAGGGGTAGAAAAACGAGCATTGGGAAGGATCACAGAATCTTTTTCCTCCATCTCCCACCCCATGTCTCCTCCTGCTATTGTACTTTTTCCTAAATTGCTTAAAATATAGTTTGAATGCTTATTTTTCACATAGAATTTTCATTTAATATCTTAATCTTTGTAAGAGTTGATAAAATTTATAATTTTATTATTTTTTAATCAGAGGAAAATATACTAAAAATCATTCAGCAGTCTTCCAAAGACTGGTTCCCACTACTGATCTACAGGAAGCAAGTGTCAAAAGACAGAGAAGTTCCTCTTCTATCTAACTATGGCAAGGATTATTTCAGTAGGAAATCACACTTCATACAGTGCTGTCCACACTGGTATGATGCCATTACTTCATGGTAAATAGATGGGGAAACAGTGAGAGACTTTATTTTCTTGGGCTCTGAAATCACTGCAGATGGTGACTGCTGCCATGAAATTAAAAGATGCTTACTCCTGGAAGAAAAGCTATGGCAATCCAAGACAGCATATTAAAAAGCAGAGACAACACTTTATGGACAAAGGTCTGTCTAGTCAAAGTTACAGTTTTTCCAATAGTCATGTATGGATGTGGGAGCTGGATCATAAAGAAAGTTGAGCGTAACAGAATTGATGCTTTTGAACTGTGGTGTTGGAGAAGACTCTTGAGAGTCCCTTGGACTACAAGGAGATCAAACCAGTCAATCCCAAAGGATATTAGTCCTAAATATTCATTGGAAGGACTGACTCTGAAGCTGAAGCTCCAATACTCTGGCCACCTGATGTGAAGAGCTGGCTTACTGGAAAAGATCCTGATGCTGGGAAAGATTAAAGACGAAAGGAGAAGGGGATGACAGGATGAGAATGGTTGGATGACGTCACCAACTTAATGGACTTTAAGCAAGCTCCGAGAGTTGGAGATGGACAGGGAAGCCTGGCATGCTGCCATCAAAGGGGTCACAGTCAGAAATGACTGAGCGACTGAACTGAACTGATGATGTCATTAATCCTACTGATACATTTTAACACATTCATAATTGTGAGCATGAAAGACAAGCAACTCTACATAATCCTTTAACATTGCTTGTTTGGGATAATCTAATTATTTTCCTGATACCCATCAGCAAGGCTTAGGAATCAGACTGACCTAGATACAAACTCCAACTCCACACTTACTAACTGGAAGATCTCTGACCTGCCTTAGTTTTCTCATCTATAAACAAGAATATTTAAAATGGCCTCAGAATATTATTGTGTTAATTAAATATATGATATTTGTTCCCTGGTAGCTCAGCAGTAAACAATCCACCTGCAATTCAGGAGCCGCAGGAGACAGGGGTTCAGACTCTGGTTCAGGAAGATGCCCTGGAGGAGGGCACAGCAGCCCACTCCAGTATTCTAGCCTGGGGAAGAATCCCATGGAGAGAGGAGTCTGGTGGGCTATAGTCCATGGGGTCGCAAACAGTTGGACACAACGAAGCTCTCATGCATGACTATATAAAATAAATGGCCATTTATTTTTAATCACTGTTATTATGAACTAATAAACACCGATTTCCCCTCTACTTATCTTTCTTTTCCTTTACAGTACAGCAAACATTAAAGAGACCAGGCAAATATACAGAAGCTCCTTGCTGCCTTTTCATCCAATCCCAAGCTTCATTCAGATGTGCTGTGATATGGCCTTTATCTAAGGCCTTGAAAAGGTATGATTTTAGATAATGAGGCAAGACAGCCATGGAAGGGCAGGTCATGGTGTGCATGTACCCAGTCCTTATGTCATGCCCTACTCTTTGAGACCCCATGGACTATAGCCCACCAGACTCCTCTGTTCATGGGTTTTCCCAGGCAAGAATATTGGAGTAGATTGCCATTCTCTTCTCCAGGGGATCTTCCTAACCCAGGGAACAAACCCACATTTCTTGCATTGGCAGGCAAGCTCTTTACCACTAAGCCAAATTCCCACAGGCCATGGTATCCAGCTCCAAAAGAGGGACCAGTGATGTCTACCAAGATGAAGGGTCAAGTCCTAGAGGTCTTAAGAGGTTATATAAGGCAGAAAGGAGTAAGCGCCTTCTTGAGGGCCACACTGACAAATCCAAAATTAAGGCCAGTTAGAATGGCATCTGCCATCTCTGGGGTCGCACAGGGTGGGACACGAGTGAAGCGACTTAGCAGCAGCAGAATGGCAGCATGAGTGATAGAAATAAGATGCTTTGTCCTAGTAAAGGCTGTTCAGCAGAAAGATGCCAGAAATCTAAAGATGGCTTGTGACCCGGACTGAGAAATATTAAGAGTGGATCTTATTAGAGTGTGTGCACTCTCTGAACAACATCAGAGAATTTGTTTCAATAGAGAAGGTGAAAAGGCAGAGGAATCAGAGATAAAATTTCCAACATCTGTTGTATTATCAAAAAAGCAAGAGAGTTCCAGAAAAATATCTATTTCTGCTTTACTGACTATGCCAACGCCTTTGACTGTGTGGATCACAATAAACTGGAAAATTCTTCAAGAGATGGGAATACCAGACCACCTGACCTGCCTCTTGAGAAATCTGTATGCAGATCAGGAAGCAACAGTTAGAACTGGAAATGGAACAACAGACTGGTTCTAAATAGGAAAAGGAGTACGTCAAGGCTGTATATTGTCACCCTGCTTATTTAACTTTTATGCAGAGTACATTATCAGAAATGCTGGGCTGGATGAAACATAAGCTGGAATCAAGATTGCCGGGAGAAATATCAATTACCTCAGATATGCAGATGATACCACTCTTATGGCAAAAAGTGAAGAACTAAAGAGCCTCTTGATGAAAGTGAAAAAGGAGAGTGAAAAAGCTGGCTTAAAACTCAACATTCAGAAAACGAAGATCATGGCATCTGGTCCCATCACTTCATGGCAAATAGATGGGGAAACAGTGTCAGACTTTATTACTGGGGACTCCAAAATCACTGCAGATGGTGTCTGCAGCCATGAAATTAAAAGACGTTTACTCCTTGGAAGAAGAGTTATGACCAACCTACATAGCATATTAAAAAGCAGAGACATTACTTTGCCTACACAGGTCTGTCTAGTAAAGGCTATGGTTTTTCCAGTAGTCATGTATGGATGTGAGAGTTGGACTATAAAGAAAGCTGAGCACCGAAGAATTGATGCTTTTGAACTGTGGTGTTGGAGAAGATTCTTGAGAGTCCTTTGGACTACAAGGAGATCCAACTAGTCCATCCTAAAGGAAATCAGTCCTGAATGTACTTTGGAAGGAGTGATGTTGTAGTTGAAACTCCAATACTTTGGCCACCTGATTCGAAGAACTGACTCATCTGAGAAGACCTTGATGCTGGGAAAGATTGAAAGCAGGAGGAAAAGGGGATGACAGAGGATGAGATGGTTGGATGGCATCACCAATTCAATCAACATGAGTTTGAGTAAACTCTAGGAGTTGCTGATGGACAGGGAGGCCTGGCGTGCTGCAGTTGGACATGACTGAGTGACTGAACTGACTGAACTGAAGGATGGTGAAAAGATATAGCCTCATCGTCCAACTCTGACCTGCTGGTCTTGGCTAAAGCTGCAACTGAGAAATATCCTAGGGCTGCATCCAGGCTGAGCAGGAAAGGATGCTGTGACAGATTAGATGTCTGGCCAGACAGCAGAGGAAGCAAGGCATATGCCATACACCCATCATCTCTCCTCCCATTCAAAATCCAATTACAAGCCATGAAGAAAGTACCAGAAAAAAAGAGATGAATACTTATCTGATACTAGGACGAGGAGGAACTCTGGAAGCAAAAAAGAAATGGGAGAAATTGCAAAGAAAAATATCTAAGCAAAATTCTAACATGTTTAGGTATCAAAAATATTAAAACATATAAAACAGAAAAAGTATTTTTTCACAAATATGACAAATGTATTATATATTTATATAGGAAGCTTTCTTATGAATTATTAAGAAAAATGCTAATGATCCAATGGAAAATGACAAAAGAACATGGTGAGATGATTCTTGAGGAAGAATTTTAAATGACTCAAGAACTTAGGTTACACACATGCACACTTACATTCAAAGAAACAATAACTAGGGCACTCATGAGATAACATATCTTACACATAAAATTAGAGAAAGTTAAAGATATACTACCCAAAGCTGGTGAGAATATGAGTAAATAATTATATATTGTTTTAGGAATATAAATTGGCTTTTTGAGAATACTTAAAAATATTTCCAGTAATTCATTTAAAGGAATCTAACCTAAGGTACTATTTTTAAATGATGGCAAAATTTATAACACAAGAATAATAATCATACAGAATTTTATAATAACAAAATTTGGGAGAAAAATCTAAAATGCTCAAATTAGAAAATGGTTAAATAAAATTTAACCTATCTAACAGAGGAGTTTTATCAACCCTTAAAACTGCTTTGGAATAATTTTCCTATAAAACCTGCCTGAAAAGATTCCACACAACCTGTGTGTTTCACTACTATAGCATATTACACTTTATCCAATGTTAAATTAGATTATATCATGTCATATGCCATGACATATAGAGAATAAAATATTAACAAATAGTGGTTTACTTTTGGTTATGTGACTATGAGTAATTTTTATTTTCCTCATTTTATCATTCTATATTTTCCCAGTGAAAAATAATTTTTTATTTTTTAAAAGATTCCAACAACCTGTGTGTTTCACTACTATAGCATATTACACTTTATCCAATGTTAAATTAGATTATATCATGTCATATGCCATGACATATAAAGAATAAAATATTAACAAATAGTGGTTTACTTTTGGTTATGTGACTATGAGTAATTTTTATTTTCCTCATTTTATCATTCTATATTTTCCCAGTGAAAAATAATTTTTTATTTTTTCCTTTTATCAGAAAAAAATTTAATTACATTTGATTAAAACTATCACATGAAAATTTTTCAAGCAAACTGATCACAGAAGAGTCCTGAAGCACAGTGGGTCAGAACAAGTTCTACAGTTACACAGGCCCTTGACACCTTTAACAACATGAGCTTGGGCAGGTCACTTAACCTTTCCAAGCTTCAGTTTTCTTGTCTGTGAAATGGGAGTAGTAACAGCGCCTCCTCATAAGACAGCTGTGAGTCTTAGGTAAGAGATACTCCCAAGTGTGTTGCTTTGGGCCTATAGGAGGTACTTCAATACCAATTACTAGCTGGTCTGAAGGGAACTGATCAGTTTTAGATGGACTGGATTCAGCCACTGAAAGCAGCTGTGCACCTTGGGTCCTTACATTCCGAATACAAAGCACGGGGCTGTGCTTTGTGAAAGCCCAGCTGGCTTTATGGTTGGCCGCAAGAAGCTACGTGAGCTGGAGTTTCCTGAGAATCACCATCAATGCCATTTCCTAAACCATCCTTCCACATGCAGTCAAGGAGACATGTCAGCAAGACACTGCTTCTCCCAGCCCCCTTACCAGAGACCACACTTCCTGAGCTCTCATCCTCTCTGACGCATACAGACGCTGAGACATGTAAGGACCATGTGCATTTTGCAGATGAAGACAATGAGGCTCCAAGAGCTTCAGAAATTTGTCTGAAATCACAGAGTAGCCCAGAGATTTCACATGCACATCATTATAATGTTAAAGACTGGACTCTCTCACCACCATCAACACACACACACACACACACACACACACACACACACACACACACACACACGAGTCGGCTCTTAACATCACAATGCCTCCAAGAATGGCTTGAGCAGTCAGGCAGGGATGCAGCCCCTGAGCAGTGGTCAGCCACTGCTGGACAGTGGACAACAGAGAGGCCCCATTTCCTCCTTTCTTTCCTCCTTTCTGTAACCAAGGGATCTGTTCCTGCCTCTTCTCCTGGCAACCGGAGAGCAACACCCGTCTGTCTCCCAAGTGAGGTGGCCATCACCCTGCCGCTCTTGGGGTTCTGGCAAAAGCAGGCAAACAGGGACCCCACCCCCCAGCAACCTGGGCTCTGCCTGAGCTGCTCAAAACGCTTCCAGGTCAGAGGTGAGGACACAGCCATGCAAAGCTGGCCCTGAGGAATTACAGCAGAGGATGGAGGCCCACAGTCCCCGAGGGAGCAGCAACATCAGCCAGAAACCTCAGCTGACCACGAGGGCCTTCTGCTTCTCCTGACTTTAACCAGCTTGAGACTCTGCCACCATATGTTTTTGAAAAACAGCTACAAATTGTAAAACATCATAACATGAGCAGCAGCTGACATGTAGTACACATTCAGTTCACTGTGCTAAAACACAGCTTTTAAAATCCCTTTACAACTACCCAAGAGTGATTTTTATGAGCCCAGACTTCCTGATATTGATTCCTGACGACAGTAGGCAAGTTTATGTCCAGGGTGGGTTAGGAGGCGGGACCCTGCTCCAAAGAATGAAGAATCCCAGAGGCCTGACAGGAAGGGTGCTGATGCCAAAAGAGGGGAAGAGGGCTGGGAGGGCACTTCCTTGGAAGAAAGAACAGCTGGGGTATCTGGTCAGGGCTGGAGACATGCCCAGAGCATGACTGGAGGAAGTAGGTCTGGAGCCCTCAGCAATCAATTTCTAGACCCGTATCCGAATTCCTCCAGGCCTACCTTGCTGCAAGGCGCCTTGATGAGTTCTACTAGAATCTCATATCTCTGGTAAGTTCTTGATTTTTAACTGATCTGAGACCTAAACAATAAATTTGAAAGAACCACTAACATGCTCTGAGCATTTACTTTAATATGTCATACTTGCTTATCTCTTTTGATCCTTACATCCACC
The DNA here is from genome assembly GCA_006408675.1 of Madoqua kirkii. NCBI lineage: Eukaryota > Metazoa > Chordata > Mammalia > Artiodactyla > Bovidae > Madoqua > Madoqua kirkii. The sequence continues at coordinate 4,895 of SJYC01107291.1, read as the reverse complement.
CTCCCTGTTGAAGAAACCCAGGCACACTGAGGTTAAGTAATTTGCCCCAGGTCCCTCCTTTTTTTTAAGGAATAAATCAGTGAACTCATGAATGATGGCCCTTTCAGTCTCCATCAGTGGTTCTGAAAATGTTAGCTTGCATTAGAACTGCCCAGAGGGCCAGTTAAAACACAGATGTGGGGCCCCCATCCTCAGAGTTTCTGATTCAGTAAACCTGGGGTGACATCTGAGGGTGTGACTTTCCAACAAGCTCCCAGGTGATGCTGATGCTCCTGGTCCAGGGACCACTCTTTATAGTCGTGACAAGGAGTCAGAAAAAAATTTTTTATGAAAGGGCCAGTAAATAAATGCTTTAGGCTTTGAGGAACAAGGAGCAAAATCAAGCTCATTATGTGAGTACTCATATGACCATTTTAAATGTAACCATTGAAAAATGTAAAACCTTAGCTTTCAGATCACATTTGAGCTAGCATGTATGCATGTGGACTCAGTCACTTCAGTTGTAGCTGACTGTTTGTGACCCCAGGAACTGTAGCCCACCAAGCTCCTCTGACCATGGAATTCTCTGGGCAAGAATTCTGGAGTGGGTTGCCATTTCCTCCTGCAGGGGGTTTTCCCAACCCAATGATTGAACCTAGTCTCTTTCATCTCCTGCATGGCACCACTAGTGCCACCTGGGAAGCCCAATGTGACCTAGACTCTAGACTAATTCCTGGTCATGGTCCCTCTGTGCCCCACTGCACACCTGTTTCCTTCTTAAGATCCCTTCTGCCCAGTGGCCTCATCAGGAAAGTGCACCGTACCTTCAAGTGGCTGAGAGGCCAGCTGGTGTCCAGCACAGGTCACACAATGGCAGTGATGGTGGTACCAATGCCACTAAGGTCAGAAAGCCTGCCCTGAGCCGACCCCATGCCTCCGGCACTCAGGGGCACCCTGGTCACTATGGATTAGAAATGTTCCAAGAGGATGTCTGGAAACTGATGTTTTATTTTTTCCAGAGCTATATATAATATGAAAAGTTCTCTAGTGTTATCTTGGGGGAAGTAGAAGATTTCTTATCATTTTTTAAAATAGGAATGATGATAATAAAGACACTTCAATTAATATAACCTGTCTTGAAAGCACACCACTCTTTGCATATTTCAGATAACCTCAAAGCAGAAGATCTTGTACTAAGGTTTTGAGGTTTTATCATACTTATGAGGATCCATCCATGCTCTGAATTTTTGTGTTCATGGGCTTCTAATTTATTGAGTACCCACGTTTTTCCCTGGAGATTACAAGCAGGGGAAGAAAGCCAAAGCCCCATGCAGAGAACCACCTTTCCACTCCACCCCACCCCCCTGGAAGTTCTTGAAATTGGTGGTGTAGAGGACATTTCAATAATGACACTTGGCTACTGACGAGTTTTCCAATGATAACCTTAAGGAGCCCTTCACTCCCACATGACATGTAAACAATTCCTGAACTCGATCCAGTTAGAACATGACTCAGAGCAGGTCTCTATGCTGAGCCCTCCTGGGGAATAACAAAATAAGCAGTACAGCTTTCCCTGACATGCCTGGAGAGCTCTGCAAAACGGAGAAATCCAGCTTCAAACGTCTCCAGTGAGGTCTCAGTGGGCTGTCCGTATCTTGCCCACAAGTTCAGTCTGCCTGCGGTTTGAACGCTTTCTCGCTGTGAAAACATCCTGTATCTTGCCCCATGGCATGGGACTAAAATGCTGATGCCAGGACTATGCATGCCCTTCAATGTTCCAGGAAAGAGTGAGTTTAAGGGATGACAGGGAAAAAAGAGAGTGTAATTAAGTACTGTATTTCAGTACCCACACTCCCTTGGCTACTAGTCAGAATCCAATGGCACGTGTTCTCCATGTTTTGCAGTCTTTTAGAAATGGGCACCTGATGTGGGAAGCAGAGAGATAAGAAGACTCCTGAGGATGAGAGGAACTGGGCTCTCGAGGATGATGACCTCACCGGTGGTATTTGTGTGCTCAGCCGTGTCTGATTCTTTGCGACCCCATGGACTGTAACCCTCCAGGCTTCTCTGTCCATGGGATTCACTAGGCAAGACTACTGGAGTGGGTTGTCATTTCCTTCTCCAGGGACTCTCTGTCAAATGTTGGCCAATCGCCTTCCTTCATTCAGGTCCATAAGCCCTCTTCCCAAACCTTAGGGAAGCTTCCCAAAGCTTGTGTGTTGGAAGTCAAGATTTTCGCAATTATAAATGTAATTTGGAAAGTAGAATGGTGGTTGCCAGGGATGGGGGTCAGGAGTAGAGGAAATAGGGAGCCAGTGTTTACTGGGGGTGGAGTTTCAGTTTCACAAGAGGAGAGGGTTCTAGAAACTGATCACACAACCATATGAATACACATTAACAGTATTGAATTGCATGCTTAAAAATTGTACAATGTTAGGCTTAATGTTTTATGCTGTTTTGCCACAATTTTATAATAAAGCAATTTGGATCATATGATCTGAGCATCCCTACTAGGGTCTAGGGTAGTACCCTGAAATAAATATGTGGATTCTTCCGCAACGAAATGTACGACAGGTCTCACTGATTAGGATATATGAAAATCATACAGTCTCACTTCAATGCAGGTCATTTTGCCAATTAATTGTCAAACTGCCAAATATTCACTAAAAGACTTTAGGGTTTCAGTCTATGGAATTTGGAATGTAGCTCAGGAACTGTGAGTCTATAGCTCCCACTGACCCACCCTCCCCCGCACCTCAGCACAAAACGTTCATTATCCACAGTTCACAGATGGGGAGATAGAAACAGGATACAGCAGGAGCAGGAAAACAGCCACTGGCCAAAGGCCTGCTGACTTGTGCAAATGCAAACTTGCCTGGTTCCCCCACTGAGGCTTCACCTTGACCCTAGGCTAATGTGGACACAGACATGGTCAACAAACCACTGGGATCTGAAAGAAGCACGTTGAAACTCAAAAGGGATGCCAATCTATCCCAATATGCTGCTAGTGCGGTGTGTGAGATGGAGCCACTGGGGTTTGGACGCTGGCCACGACATGCAGTCTCACCAGCCCAACTCACGTCCCTCTCAGAGGCAGAAACATGAGCAGGACAAACCTCTGCCCCGTCTCTGGGAACTGTCCTTTGATCTTTTGTTTCTCAGGCCTGAGGTAAGGAACACCTCTGGTCAGTGAGCTCTTCTCCACAACACTAAGCATTTGCTTTCGACTGGGGCTATTCCCCAGAAACAGAAAGCATGCCAATTAGAAGTGCCTTTGATTCTCTCAACCTGGCGCATCCCCTGCATATTCCTAGGAGAAATGAGGCCAAAGGAGATCTGCAGCCTGACAGAGCTAACGAGAAGAGAGCGTCTCGTTCTCGTCTCTCACACCTGAGGTCAGCCCTGGTTTGGGGACGCTCCATAACTGCAGATCCTGTATCAACCGGTCTCCGCTGCAGCAGCCCTGCACTGACCACTGTCTGCCTTCTGCACATTCTCACGGGCTCACCAGGAATCACTGCAGATGTCACATCAGAGCACTGAACAGCCTAACGAGGGATGGTCCTCCGTGTCTCAGTGCTCGCTGACCCCACTGGCAGAAAGCACCAAAGTGCCAAAGTTTGGGGTTCCAAAGGAGATGGGGAGAAGGGCTTTTGTTGTTCAGCCACTCAGTCGTGTCCGACTCTTTGCAGCCCCATGGACTGCAGCATGCCAGGCTTCCCTGTCCTTCACTATCTTCTGGAGTTTGCTCAAGCTCCTGAACAGTATGAAATGGGAGAAGGGCTGACTCCTGAATAAATGCATCCTGAGGGTGGAGGGACGAGGGGTGGCCTCACAGGTCACAATCCTCCTGCCCTTTTCTGTGCACCTTCAGCAGCTGGGACCCCTGGGAAGCGAGGCTGCCCTGCTGAGTGTCTGCGGGCAGCATAGACACGAGCACTGTTCCTCGCACAACTTCTCAGCAAAGGAAGCCTTTCTGCTCAGGAGCACGGACTCTCCCTTCTCTGTTAAATTAAACAAAGAGTTCCTCTGTTGACTGAGAGGAAACACTGGGCTTTCAGCATGGAATCTTTAACGAGAATGGAAAGAACATTCATGAAACCCTGAGTCACCGCAGCTGAGCAAGCTGTCCTGGCCTCCTGGAGCCAAAAGTGCATGACAGGTGCATTTAAACACATCTGCACATGCACACACACACACACACACACACACAGCTCTGAATGTAGATAAAACATGAGGTCCTCAACTAAGAATAAAAGGCCCACTGTATTTGACATCAGTTCAGTTCAGTTCAGTCACCCAGTTGTGGCCAACTCTTTGTGACCCCCATGGACTGCAGCATGCCAGGCCTCCCTGGCCATTACCAACTGCAGGAGTTTACTCAAACTCATATCCATTAGGTCAGTGATGCCATCCAACCATCTCATCCTCTGTAATCCCCTTCTCCTCCTGCCTTTAATCTTTCCCAGCATCAGGGTCTTTTCAAATGAGTCAGTTCTTTGCATATTTGATATCACTTACATATAAATGGGAGCTTCCCACATGGCTCTAGTGGTAAAGAACCCACCTGCCAATGCAGGAGATGCAAGAGATTGGGGTTCGATCCCTGGGTCAGGAAGATCCCTGGAGGAGGAAATAGCAACCCACTCCAGTATTCTTGCATGGAGAATCCCATGGACAGAGGAGCCTGGCAGGCTACAGTCCATGGGATCGCAAAAGAGTCAGACCTGATGTAGTGACTAAACAACAACAAATATACATGGAGTCTTTTTAACTAGGTACCACATCATGCCCTCACCTCTCTTCTTTCTCAGTATAACATCTTGGGTCCAGATTCAGTGCTGGGCTGCCACTCCTTCCCTTTAATGCATTGACTATGATGATGGACCAGAAACACCCACTAACTCATGACCCTG